>ML842786.1:0-26775 GCA_009831015.1 Picea engelmannii
CACTTTGACTACTTTGACCATTTGGGGCTTCTAGATGACTCATGAGGGTTCTCCAACTTCACATGGCCATAACTCTCTAACCGTGAGGATTTATGTGACGTTCCACATACCACTGGAAATGACATGAAATGTAATATCCATATAGAATAGTCTTTCCTACAAATATATCATAACTCATACCATTATCCATCAAACAAACTTGGGTCCATACTCCAAACCTTTGTGCTACCGGACTTTCTTCAAGGGTTGACATCAATGACAACCAACCCAATTAATCAACATGTTCTAGTTGCACAATGTGCCGAATAGAATTGTGAACAAGGGTTTCAAATGCTAGATGTACATTGAAAATTCCTATTCAGACCCTCATATGCCCATGCATTTTTTCTCACATATGGAGCACCAAGATTGATACCATTTATAGGTGCCAAGCTCGTTGAAGGGGAATCGAGTGTTAAATTTATCGCATGGGCACAGGAGAGGCAGGGAATAGTTTTCATGGAATTGTGGCAACAAGCAACAAAATTGTTGGAACTAATTATGGGACACTCTTTGTTTACAATCTTTGTTTCATCACCAAGGCAGATGGTCAAACACAAACAAAGTTTCCAAGTGTCGACTAAATTTGCTTTACACAAAAGCTAAAGGACATCGAATGAGTAATCTAAAACACCTAATATTGCAATGACAGAGTAACATTTCCATATGTTGATCAAGTTGAAATGAATTTCATTGAGGCAGGCAATGAAAGATATATACATGTCAATGTTGAAGTATCACAGAGGTGAATGGACAACAATTCTTGTGTGGTTGTGAACCTGAAAACAGTTTGAGGTATTCGATATGAACTATTGTTTATATGAGATTAGGAGAAGAATTGGTCTTTTCAAAGCATCTGGAAGAATGTGCAGCAGAGGATTATCATTCGAAGATTCCAAGCACTCCATAATCTAAGGGCAGTGGTATTGATGTGCGGTAATTTGAGAAGGGTACACATTTTAATTATTTATTTTACAATCTGCCCACAACTAGAAATTAAACCATGTTCCATATGATAGTTACATCGATGTATCACAACACTAAAATACCAAGAGGCCAATTCTCATGTCCCTTACGTTGATAGCATCCATTAAATCCAACTACACTACCTACTAATGGGGAGATGATGCGCAGGTTATATAAGCACAAGTTGGCATGGAAACACTCTGAGCATCTCAAAAGACACGAATGGATCAAAAAGCAATGGAACCTGGACATAATAATTTGACAGTCAAAGAATTGACATTATGTAATCTTAAATGACAGAGTATTCCAGAATCTAAGGCAGAAGATGAGGCAATTAGAGACAGATGGCAGAGTGAAGGTTCTGATCCAATTTTGAGGGCAACATTGAAGGGATTTGACTCCAATTCTAAAAAACTATGAAACAAGTGGAAAAGATAAATCAAATGGACCAAATAAAATCAAGGAGGATTTATTTTATCTTCAAAATATTCAACAACTATTTTTAACCAAATCTAGATTTGGTTGGTAAAATGATCAAGGAACAAATTCAGCAGACAAGTGCAAATTTCAAGGAGAATGATCAATAGTCCAAGAATCCAATTGCATATTTTTATGGAAATCTCATATTTTAAGGCATGCAATCAGCAACAAATGACATTCAAATGAACAGGTGGCGAAAGATTTGACTCCATTTGATTCCACCAACTCCAGCAACTCAAAATTGTTTCAACCATATTTATTTTAGTTGATTTTGATTCCAATAAATTAGGAATAGTTTTCATATTTCATTGGTATATATTTTATCATTTATAATAGTGGAGGGGTTTGACTAGGCTAGAGAGAGGTCTTCTTTTGTAGCTAAAAACTTTGTATTTTCTCATGAATTTTAATACATGCTGAGAGTTTTTTTTATAGCATAGATTCATCACGGTGTCCCCTTTCAGTGTGTTTTTCCCCAATTCACATTCATTTCACTTATGTTCTTTCTTCTAAGCATAGATAAGATTAAATGATCAGAATTCATCCTTGATAGATGCTCCCTTCATATAGTTAATGCAGGTGGCATGTTTTAATGATTGTAGGTCTGAAATTCACCCTTTGTTAGGTGCTCTGTTCATTGTAGTCAACCATCATGTTATTTCTTCTAAAGTTACAACTGAGACTTCATCCTTATTAGATGCTCTTGTCTATAATGGGATTTTCTTATTTTTGTCTTGCCATCATTTGAATATTGTCTATTGTTGAAAAGGTGTGTGTTGAGGAAAATATATGAATTTATCTTACTCAAGCATTTTTTAATCTTGCTTGGCTAAGGAAAGATAGTCGGGAATCTTACCCTATGTTTATAGCCTCAAAATGTATTTCCCAATCCACAAGTATTAATGACAAGGGCTTAGGATGATTTTTTAAATAAAAATATTGTTGCAAAATATAACATTTTATATAATTTTCTTAGCATTAAGAGATTGCAAAAATTAAATGTGGAGATCAAAAGAAAAAATAACCAAGTCACAGATCAGCACAAATGAGACAGAATAGCAATCTCTTTATTTCATTCCAAGAAATCAAAAGTATCTTTCTCTTTACAAAAATCCGTGTGAGGGCATGGACCAAGGTCAAACTTAGATATCCTCGATGAAAACCATACAAAAGGACTCTGACAAGAAGTAAAAATTGAACTTTAAAATCTGGATCAGCTTGCCAAAGACGGATGCCCACTCGACTCTGCACAATATCCTTTATTAGTCATGAAACTCAATTCATAAATAGACAAGTCTACATAGACTATCAAAGATATATCAACACCTCTGAAACAAGCATCTTAATGAAATGGTTCAAATTTGAACCTTGTTGTCTACAATAGGACCTTGTTGTCAAAAAGAGAATTAGGCCTTTAATGAATTGAAGAATGAATGAAAATTGAACTATCTCAATAAAACTCAAGAGAAAACCTTAGTATTGTTTTCTCCCTCTATTCTCCTCTTATTCTTCCTTCTCATTTGGCTTTTTGCAGTCCAAATTAGTTGAAGTAGTTCAACTACCTCATTTAGTTAAGTTAACTAAAACTTAATTAACTTTAGTTTAGGGGAAGTAATAATAATAATAATAATAATAAAGGGTCTTTTATTAAATAATAACTAAGTAGGTGGGACCCCTTGTGACTCCTTTTTATTTCTTAAAAAAAATAAGCATAATTAGACAACCAATTAAACACATGCCTCCTTGTGGCTCCCATAATTATTTCCAAATTTTGAAATTTAAATATCATAAATATTTCAAATTATATCCAAAACATGTAAATATCCACAATATCCCAAAAAATAGTTTGTTGTCCAAAAATTTTTGCAGTCCATTGTCCTTAATAAATCAATTATAAACACATAATCAAAATCCATATTTTCCACTTTGAGAGGAAATTCTTCCTTTTTCACCATTATCCCCTTTGGACTTCCCAGAAATAGCCTTAGGTTGGGTGGAACCTTGAGGCTTGATATCACTAATGACATAGGAGCAGTCGTCCCTCAAGTTCATATGGGAGGATACTGACTTGGTTGAGTCACTTGAAAGAGATGAGGGAGCAACGATAGCTTTACCTTTTCCATGCACATGGTGAGCCTCGGTTTTGAGTCATTTGCTTGCATGGGAGGACCATACAGGTGAGTGTGTAGGGAAAATTTGAGCATTTGGGTTTACAGGTGGAGGAGGAGGAGGTAATGATAAGTTTGGATAGCCACAATGGTGGGAGACTGTTGGGTGAAAATATCCTACCATCCATCACTATCGTGAACTTCATGTTGCAAAGATACATGGGGAGGAACAAGGATACCAGGAACATTTTGGGGCTGGAAGGGAGGCCTCTCTGGTCTAGGTTGAACTATCCCTTTCCATGTAATTGTAAAAACCCAGTTTGTAAAAGTTGGTTCAACTCCTGAGGATCGGCATCGAAATGTATTGAGAACCTGGGCCTTCTAGGCCCTCTATTCCAGTTCCCTATTCCCCTATTGTTTCATCCATGAGTGTCTCTGTTGAAGAAGCTCATCATGTATGCAGCAATTATTAGCAACTAGATCTTAACATACCATACATGACATTCTCTTTATATGAAACAAAGTTTGGCTCTGAAATCGACATAAGACCCATGCAATCCAATCCATAAAATTTATTTCATAATTGTCAAATGAGCAGGGGGTGAAATAGGGTTCATGGGATATCTGGGGGGATTGTAATAAATGAAAAAGTGATATCATGACAGGGAGTAAGAACATGATTATTGCTCGACAATTCATCTATCTTTGTGTCATTTTTTATCACTGTTATATAGATTTTTAATTTTATTTTATTGAATAGAGTGAGTAAAAATGAATTTGGGATCGTGAGGGGGTTATAATGAGCGAAAAAGTGAGAATATGAGAGGGAATAAGATGGATGTTTTTCATAAAAATAAATTGAATCAACCAACAACTATAAGTATGTTCCAATCATAATCCAAAGCATCCACTTTTAAAATGCAAAACATTTAACTGTTCCTTAATTGTATACAAATTGTTTGATGTCTTCAATAAAGAAAAACAATTCAATTACCCAGAATTCTTCAATTATATCAATCAGTGCATCCTATACAATAACCATGCAATTATCATTTCCAATTCCACAGTCACATCATAACCATTCGAGCCACGGTCCTATATGTTTTAATGTTTACCTTTTCCCTTTAAAACAAACATATTGTGCACTGTGATTCCATTATCGATATTCAATATTCATCCATGTCAATTAAATGAGAATAGAGCCAGCGCTAACCACCAACAGTCAATTGTCATCAAACAATAATCAGTCAGGATTTAATCACTCACGGGTCCTTTTTAAATCTGGACAGAATCAAGAGAATGTTCGATGAACCTATCATACACACAGGTCTTCAACAATATAATCATCAATACCAATATTAATTAAACCTCGGCACTTAACCCAAAAACATGTAGCTCTAAACCTGAGATCTGCATTCATCAAACATATACAAAGTTCCTTCCAAAAGAAATGCTTGATAAAGACAGAGCCATATGATGCATGAAGAGAACAGAACCATATCAACACACATGTGTCTCCTTTAAACTTGACATAATCATGAACGTGCTAGGATTTAACATAGTGATGAGTGGAAAGACCACAATCGACCAAATAGAAAGCTCTTGGGCTGTAAGTAACCCATACAATTTTCCCTTTTCAACAAACTTATCGCAGAGAGGAAATACAGAGACTTGCCCAAAAGATGGTCTTTGAAGTGAGAGATCCCTTGCTTTTTCTTATAATTACCATATTCATTAAACTTGTAACCAAAAAATCTAGATAGAACCAAAAGGTGGTTGAGGAGGAATAGAAGCAAGTCAGGCTCAATATAACCAAGTCAAGTTCTTGAGAATTTGATTAATCTCCGAAAACACAGAGAGACTGTAATCCTTTTACCTCCTAAAAGAAGTTACCACCAAGAAGCAACCACAAGTAATAGAGTATATCCTTGGAACAACATAGGTCTCGTGTTTTCTTTTGAAAGAAATCGCTACAGTCTTATAACCCCAAAATCTTGACAGAGCCATAAAGAAAATGCCCGAGTAGAAACAAAGCAATTTGAACACAACAAACCATGCACACATAGATGCTTCTTAAAAATTTATTGCAGAGAGGAAATGAGGGTTGGTCTAAACAAGGAAAATCCCTGAAGACATAGAGAAACAGTGTCTCTTCCAAATACCTAAGAGATCTATATCCTTCGAAACAATTTGACAGTGAGGTTTACCAACAGAGATGAGAGGAGCGAATGTTAAAATTTCTTGCGAAAATAATGACAGAGCACAACCTGTGGCCACTCAATACATACACAGGCCTTCATTTAAGATTCTGGGAAAAACAAAGATTGGACTGTGGAATGCTTTCGGCGATAGTGACAGTAGGAAAATCCATAACAAACAATAGCTTTGGGCTCAGCCAAACAGAAAAAGAACCATACTACTGTTGACAGTTGCATTGCAACCTGGGAAACGAATCATAACAACGATCGAGACAAAAAGGGGGTGACAACAACTGATACCCAGACTGGTGGTAAAACCCAACAACAATAAAACTCAGAGCTCGTTGCACCATTGTTATCATTTTCCACAGAGGATCATCATAAAAAACCAAGCTGACTGAATTCATCTTTATCAATAACCAATGCACAGACTTTATAAAGCAATAACACCCATTACTTTCCTTCCAAATGCCAACATTCCACAATAATCACAAACAACACCATAACAAAGTATTGATACTCAGTCCAAAACTCAAGAAAAACATAGAACCCATGCAATCCTGAGCCACCATTTGATTCATAATACAGAGAGACCATCATGGATGGAAAGCAAAGATCCATACCTGTGAAAAATCACCTTAATGAAGAGTTGGCTGGAGTTTTCCCCTTCAAAACTTGAAATCGTGGAGCTTCCACAACCAACAGAGAAAAATGAAACTATGCTAGGGTGACGGGCTCGAGGGTGGTTTAGAGTGACGTGCAGTAAATGCATGTCGCGTCCTCACCTAGACCTATTCAATTTCACATATGAGCCAACCCATTAACATAACATCAACCATTAAATTCAAACCATAACCATTGCATAATTCAATGTCATATCCATTGTATAGATTTGATGCCATATCCATTGTATAGTGCACCACCCGAAACATATCAAAATAATAACCATATGTTAGTGTTACCATATGTACTCACATATAATCCTTTAACCAAAACGCATAGTATAGTAGCTAGGTCCATCACTTCACATTTGTCCCTATTATATATACATCCAAGGTTTCAATATAATCTTTTTTCCATGGCCTTAGGACTTATCCATAGTTTTTTCCTTTTTGTTTTGAGCTAGCTCCCATATCAGCATACTATCTTTGCATAAAATCATGTATAAATTATTAATCAATGTTAAATGTATAACATAACATGACACATGTAAAACAACATAATCCTCGTATCCATAGCACTACCTTGTATTGTGAGTGAATATCAACAACGTTTAGCAACAATGCATCAACCATCCATGTTGTCAAAATGAATGAAACCAAGACTGAATCATCAATTGTATAGGATTGTGTAGGAAACATCATAAAAATAGCAACATATAAGTGTAACGCGTCTATCATTGCGCCTCTAGTCTACAAGGGGGTCCCACCTACTAGTTAATTATCATTATCATAAATAAATAATAGAACTTAGCAATCCTTTGCGGGCAGTATTCATCGTTGCGATTTTAATCATCAACAAACTGGCGACTCCATGGGGAAAAATGTTTCCAACAAATTAAGAACTCAGATTGTCTGGTTTCGGTGACCATGTAACCATTAGATCAAGAAGATAGACATCAGAATAATTATGCAACAGGGGGAAGTGAGCAGTTTTAAGGGGAAAATGACTGGTATTTTGGGAATAACTCATGGAAAGTGTTAAGTATGAGGGGTTTTATCCCTATATGCATAATATTTCGATCAATCATAGCAAAATCTTTCTTGACTTCAAGGAGAAAAAAAAATGGTGTGCTCTTTTGAATCTTGGAGCGGATGGAAGAAAAGGAAAGAAGAAAAGGGATAAAACCAACTATCTTATATAACAGCAGTTGAAGAAGATAACAATTTCAATGATGCTTTCAAGGGGAAACATCATGACAGTTGTGTAACCTGATTGTTATTGATTAAAAATACTTTGCAGAATAGTGTCGTTGTGGAAAAACTGATCCAACATTTTATTTTGACAAGGAATGAAGTCAAATAAAAATAGCAAGAACAAAATAGTAGAAATGAAATAGCTGAAATGAAATAACAAAAATGAAATAACAGAAATGTAAAATCAAAGAAAATAAAACAAACTATAATACATAAAAATTTACATACAGCATTTAAACTTTCAAGGTGGTTCCACATAGTGTTTTAAGTGGGAACCTTTGGTGCTATAGGAAAACAATCGCTCTTGCAAGTCCTTTAGGATATAGGAATTTGCACCCAGGACAAAAGCGATCTTAAAAGGACCCAGCCATAACTTTTGGAACTTTGAATGCCTTCCTCTATCAGCATGAGTTGAATCCCGTAGAAATACCTTCTTATTAACCTTAAATTTGACAGCCTTGACACTTTTATTGAAATATCTTTTAACGGTTTGATTTCTTTTCTTTATATTATCCAAGGCAAACGTCATTTGCTCCTCTAAATCCAAGAGTGCATTCATTTTTTGAGAGATATCGAAAGAATTTAATTCTTCAACCTGTAGCATTAGCCTTAGAGAAGAAATTTCCATCTCGGTAAGTAGAATGGATTATTGACCATAAACAAGATGGAAATGAGTGCAACCAATGCTCACCTTGGTGGTAGTGCGATATGCCCAAAGGGCGTAAGTGAGGAGAGTGTTCCATTGACGAGGCTTATCTTCAATGAGCCTCTTGATAATTCTTACCGGATTCTTGTTTGTAGACTCGGCCTACCCATTTCCTTGGGTATAATAAGCTAATGAGGTAAAATGTTTAACCCCCAATTTAGCTAAAAATTGGGTCAACTTAGCATAAATAAAAGCGGGACCATTGTCTGTAATAATTTCCGAAGGAATACCAAATCTAGAAAAAATATTAGTCTCAAGGAAAGAAATCACCTGCTCATCCTGCGAATGCTTAAGTGGGACAGCTTCAGTCCATTTCGTAAAATAGTATGTGGTTGTCAAGATAAAAACTTGCCCTGCTGAAGATGGAGGATTAATAGGACCAATAAAGTCCAAACCCCATTTTGAAAAAGGAAAGTCAGGGAGGACGGGTTGTAAAGGCATGGTTGAAAGGCGTTCTTTTCCAGCAAACTTTTGGCACTTGTCACAAGATCTTGAAAAGTTATAAGAATCACGAAATATTGAAGGCCAATAGTACCATTTCCTGCTAATCTTAAAAGCAGTGGTTTTAGTAGAAACGTGACCTCCTACATGAATAACATAATTTGCAGATCCATGAGTCTCTTGTAACAATTTGTGTGCTTCCTCATTGTTCACACAGTGAAGTAACATACCATCAACAGATCTCCTAAACAAGAAGTCTCCTATGATGATGTATCTAGCATATTCAAGACGGATCCTTCTTCTTTGATGGGTATCTAAATTATCTGGACATCTTTGATTTTTCAAGTAATACACCATATCTTTATACCAAGGATGTTCAGCGACAGGAAGGATTTGATTGTCAATGTAAAACAATGTTTATAGAGAGTTATCTTGTTCATCAATTTCTTCACTTGTTTCAGCATGCTAAGCTAAGTGAAGGGCTAAGTCACATCCCTTGATGGTGTTAGAAGTCACGATATTTAAATCATGCTCTTGGATCTTGGAAAGCCAATGTGCAAGCTTCCCTGAAAGATAAGTCTGTGAGAGCAAAAACCTAACAACATGTAAAGGGACTTTTACCAGCGTGTGATTACCTAAGATAAAGTGGCAAAATTTTTCAACGACCTTAACAAGAGAGAAAGAATGTTTTTCAATATAAGAATATTTAAATTCATCATCTGACAATCTTTGACTCGTGTAAGCTACTGGTTTCTCATTAACTTGGTCATCACATTGCATGAGGATAGCAGAAACTGCTTCTTCAGTGGCATTAGTATATATAACAAATTCTTTCTCAAAATCTGGCTTCGCCAAAACCGGTGCAGAACGGATTGCCTTCTTGATCCTTACGAAATAATTTTAGACATCATTAGTCCAAGAAAATGAACGATCTTGCTTAAGAAGATTGTGAATTGGATTTACCATTAAAGAAAAATCAGGAACAAATCTATGGACAAAGTTGATAACACCCATAAAGGCTTGAACCTCCTTATTGGAAGTAGGAGCAGGAAGATTTAGGATAGCAGCAATCCTTTTGGGATCTATGCTTATTCTTGAATCAGAGACAATGTGTCCAAGGAGGTTTCCCTTGGTAACGCCGAAAATAGACTTAGAATGATTTAAATAAATGCCAAATTTCCTACATCGTATGAGAACCTTTTTAAGATGACCAAAATGATTTGATCAGTTTTTTGAATACACAGTTAAGTCATCAAGATAAATCTAAATAATTTTGTCGATCAAATCGTCAAAAAATATTTGTATAGCTCTTTGGAAAGTGGCACTTGCATTAGATAAGACAAAAGGCATATGTTCATAAGCGAAAATTCACCAACAAGTAATAAAAGTGGTTTTATATTTATTTGTCATTTTTACCTTGATCTGATTGTAAACAGAAAAACCGTCAAGTAAGGACATCATCTATGACCCTGCAACTTGTTGCAAAATCATTTCCATATTAGGGAGAGGAAAATGGTATTTTATACTAGCCCTATTCAATGCGCGAAAATCAACACATAATATGATCTGACCATTCATTTTCCCAATGGGAACCAAATTGGAAACCCACTTAGAATACTTAACAGGGAAAATTATCCCCGCCTTCAAGAGTCTTTCCAACTCCTTTCGAACAGTTGCTTCCAGTGTAGGGTTAATGGGTCTTTGTTTTTTCCTAATGGGTTTTATGCCCTCCTTGATAGGAATGGCCTGTTGTATAAGAGTGGGATCAAAACCATGAATATCCTCATAAGACCAAGCAAAAACATCTTGAAATTCACTAAGCAACTCATTGAACTTCAACTTTTCTTCATCAGAACATTGGGCGCCTATTTTAACATTCTTCGGACAATCGGGTGTCCCAATGTTCAAGGAAATGGTTTCACCCACTTTCCTTTTGGACTCCTCTTCTTTATGTTTTTCTTTGTTTCCTACATCACTCGATGAAAATGAAATTTATAGAGGAGTCAAGCCCTTCAGAATTTTGTTATCTTCCATTGATATAATTTCCTTAGGCTTATATGGTTCATTTTGAATGAAATCACAGAGGCTCTCATCATTAGGGAAAACCTGTCATGACTCTACATTGTGATGGATATGAGTACGGTACAAAGATTGAAAGGTGCAATCAGGTATTTGTGGTAGAAGTTGTCGACTAGGAGAGGTTGCAAAAACAATTAACCTATCATCCATTGAGTTCAATTCCCTTTTAACATGAGTGATGTTGAAAGTTAGAAAGTTCGAGATAAAAGCCCAAACAGTTTGGGTGTAACGTTTCATTAACTTGTTGCTAGGAGAATATATCTTACATACAAGGTTTACAACAAGTTCAGAGTCCCCAAAAACTGTAAGGTGACCACAACCTAAATTATAGGCATTTAAAATTCCTAGCATTAACACTTCAAATTTAGTGACGTTGTTTGTGCAAGAAAACTCTAACTTATAGGAAAAGTTGTGAATTTTACCCACAAGAGAGTACAAGATAATACCAGCTATGTTTCCTTCATAGGAGCATGAACCATCAAAGTGCATATGCCACATCCCATCCTCTATGTCGATTTGTTCCAAGGTAGTGTTGTCCTCATCTGCAAAGATGGAATACACTCAAAGGTCCTCCTCGATATAATTCACATTAGGTTGTGGGACGCTTTATATATAAGGTGAAATTCTTCCCTCCCTTAGGAATATGATGTTTTTACCATTCTGAGGAACAGATAAGTGTGTCCCATCAAGTGAGAGGTATCTACATGTCAAGGCTTGCGAGTCTCGTCCTAATATGATTGAATAATTACTCACTGGCATATCAATTACCTGAATATTAAGGGTTGTCCTTATTTCAGGATGCGTGCACAAAACCAAGGTCACGTCCTTGATTTCACCTATGGTCGATTGTTGTAAACTATTATAAGAGATCATGCTTCTGGTGTTTTCATTTGTACAAGACAAGCCTAGATCTTCCATAATAATTTTCAACATTACACTTGGGCCCAAACCGTCATCAATGAGACAACAATGGGCTATTTTGTCCATAATCTTTACAGAAACAAAAAATGGGGGATTTTTTACAGGGTGCCTAAAATTATGTACACCTGCTTTATTTACAGTTGAGTCCTCTTCATCTACCTCTTCAGAAAGATTGGCCACGATGGAAGCTTTTCCTTCCATGAAATTTTCCAGATGTTTTTGTTGCTCTGGGATAGCAACCATGTCTAAGAGGGTAGCATCATCTTTAATATTATCCAATTGATTGAGAATGTTGTATTTGGAAGAGGGAAGAGGGGAGGTAGTTCCTTGACTATCAGGAGCCTTAGAAAAATGAACAGTAGCAGCTGGTGAAGATGACCTTAGGATAGAAGAAGTGCGAGGATGATCATATTTACCTTTTGGAGCATAGGATTTATTCTTAGTATTTATCATCATGACATCCTCTGGTTCTGCAAAATCTAGGACATCAATAGTAGTTTTGGGTTACCAAAGATTTTATCTCTGGCACTCCTCATGGTGTTCCTCGCAAAAGTTACACCAATTGCGAGGCATGATGGCTTGAGGCTGAAAATTGTTTTCATTAGGATTCCTAAAAGGTGGTGAAGAATAATATGAGGCCCTAGGGGTAAGTGAAGAGGAATTTCCCTTCCACTCATACGTTATCATTTGGTTATTCATGTCTTGTACAAGCTGTAAGAGGGAGGACATGTTTGTCTTTTTAACTAAGTCTCCCTTGGGAAGACATGTTCTTTCAAGTTGTTCTTCATACTCTAAACAGTTATGCAAAGTAGAACCAAGGTTGTCAATGGCATTTTCTTCAAGCCTATGATGGTAGGGGTAAGGTAAAGCATTATAGTAATGCATTAAAGAGGCTTGGTTCTAAGGGCGAATAAGTTTGGGAATTTGGTTATACAATTTGGTGAAATGATTTAACCTCCTTCTTGGAAGTAGGAACATGAATATTTAGGATAACAACAATCCTTTCGGTATCTATGCTTATTCCTGGATCAAAGACAATGTGTCAAAGGAGATTTCCCTTGGTAACGTCGAAAATAGACTTAGAAGGATTTAAAGAAATGCCAAATTTCCTGCATCATATGAGAACCTTTTTAAGATGACCAAAATGATATGATCGGGTTTTTGAATACACGGTTAAGTCATCAAGATAAATCTGAATAATTTTTCTGATCAAATCGTCAAAATCTATTTGTGTAGCTCTTTGGAAAGTGGCACCTGCATTAGATAAGCCAAAAGGCATACATTCATAATAGAAAGTGCCCCAATGAGTAATAAAAGTGGTTTTATATTTATCTGTCCTTTTTTACCTTGATCTAATTGTAACCAGAAAAACCGTCAAGTAAGAACATCATATGTGACCCTGCAACTTGTTGCAAAATCATTTCCATATTAGGGAGAGGAAAATGGTCTTTTATACTAGCCCTATTCAATGCATGAAAATCAACACATAATCTAATTTGACCAGTCGTTTTCTGAATGGGAACCAAATTGGAAACCCACTCAGAATACTTAACAGGGAAAATTATCCCCGCCTTCAAGAGTTTTTCCAACTCCTTTCGAATAGTTGCTTCCAATGAAAGGTTAATGGGTCTTTGTTTTTGTCTAACCATTTTTATGCCCTCCTTGATAGGAATGGCATGGTGTATAAGAGCAGGATCAAAACCATGAAGATCCTCATAAGACCAAGCAAAAACATCTTGAAATCCACTAAGCAACTGAGTGATCTTCATTTTTTCTTCATCAGAACATTGGGCACCTATTTTAACATTCTTTGGACAATCGAGTATCCCAATGTTCAAGGAAATGGTTTCACCCACTTTCCTTTTCAACTCCTCTTCTTTATGTTTTTCTTTGTTGCCTACATCACTCGATGAAAGTGAACTTTCTAGAGGAGTCAAGCCCTTCGGAATTTTTTTATCTTCCATTGATATAATTTCCTTAGGATTATATGGTTCATTTTGAATGAAAGCACAGATGCTCTCATCATTAGGGAAAACCTTCCATGACTCTACATTGTCAAGGATATGAGGACGGTACAAATATTGAAAGGTGCAATCAGGTTTTTGTGGCAGAAGTTGTCGAGTAGGAGAGGCTACAAAAACAACTAACCTGTCATCCATTGAGTTCAATTCCATTTTAACATGAGTGATGTTGAAAGATAGAAAGTTAGAGATAAGATCCCAAACAGTTTGGGTGTAATGTTTCATTAACTTGTTTCTAGGAGATTATATCTTATGTACAAGGTTTACAACAAGTTCGGAGTCCTCAAAATCTATAAGGTGACCACAACCTAAATTATAGGCATTTTCAATGCCTAGAAGTAACGCTTCAAATTCAGTGACGTTGTTTGTGCAAGAAAACTCTAACCTATAGGAAAAGTTATGAATTTTACCCACAGGAGAATACAAGATAATACCACCTTTGGTTCCTTCATTGGATCATGAACCATCAAAGTGCATATGCCACATCCCATCCTCTATGCTGATTTGTTCCAAGGTGACGCAGACATCGTCCCGCACGCATCCACGATCACCAGGACCTTCTATTCCTTAGGCCCGAAGAGCTAGAATACTCTTCCAAACCCCTTTCGGGATTTTGTCACCCACGGAACGCTCTTTGTGACCTCCCTCCTTGAAGTCAGGAGATCGAAATTCGTAAATTCGTGAATCCGAAGGTCGCGTGTTTATTACTTCACGATTCCCCAAAACCCGATACAAGTCAACGTTGACTTCTCCTCCGCTATCGGAACTTCTCCCTATCAGGAAATCGCTATTCGCGACATCAACAATTTGAAATTCTAACCTCCGATGCCCAATGCACCGAATCTCCGATATTGCGCCACCTGTCCACTCACCTGTTCCTCTGTGGCCCCCACTCCATAGGCAGGTCGGGAAATCGCATATCAGGATATCGCGATTCCCGTTGCATCAATTCACGGAACCTTCCAAGTCCAGATCCCCGATTTGGGCGGGCACCTATCGATTTCCAAGCGCTATGACTGTGGGGCCCGTCGTAGTTCAGAGTTTCGCGACTCCTCCGTGATTCTCTCGACGCCAAGATCTCCGAAGTGCAGAACCCCAATGCGCTTGCGGGCGCTCTCCTCCACATCACCCCTACCTCGTCGCGCTATCGGGTATCGTGGGATCGCGATTTCCACTGTAGCGATTCCTTTGTAAGTGGAAACTCCGACTGTCGAACTCCGACTCCCAGGGATATCGCGCCACGTGTCCCAGCTGCGATCAATGGATCCATCTGCGTCGAGAAATCGCTAATCGCAATTTCAACAGGCAACAAACTCATGTCTCCACAATTCCCAATGAACCGAGTCCCGATGGCTCTTGGCTCCTTCCCCTACACGCTAAGGCTTAACCCTGGCGCAGCTTTCCCAGATTTGATGGCTGACAGGATTTCGCTGGTTCCCTCGATGAATCTTGCCAGTTGATTTCTCCTCTTTAGAGATTTCCTGAAAATGACTAAGTGCTCTTTCTCATCCTTTTGCCTCCAAGGTCTGCACTTTGAATCTTGTTCTTA
This sequence comes from Picea engelmannii, assembly GCA_009831015.1. NCBI lineage: Eukaryota > Viridiplantae > Streptophyta > Pinopsida > Pinales > Pinaceae > Picea > Picea engelmannii. The sequence goes on from ML842786.1 coordinate 15,425, forward strand.
AACGTCTACGCAAAATCTCCAGTGCTTTTCCTTTGCGTCACCACGAAAGTGCTATGCCTCCTGAGCTTACCCACTCTGACTCCTTCAGAGAGATTTTGTGCACACTCTTCATGCTCGACCTTCAACAACTCCCCTAGGGTTGAGTCTTTCAGACTCTGTGCACCTCCGGCAATAGTAGCCTCTAGCTTCCTTTGCTCAAATTAACAACTGAGACTTCTAATTCTGCCAGTGCACTCTTCACACGACTTCCACAACAATCCTATAACTTCTGGGTGAATGAGAATAAGCGTTTAACTATCGATCCTTCATCAACACACTCTTGCGGATGAATTCAACTGCACTCTATGCAGGAATCCCCTGGCTCAAACAGAGAAACAATTGAAACTTATTCTCTTCTCTCTCTCTCAGACTTCAGTTTGAGACCCTGAAATCATATGCACAACATATTCAAAGAAAATGCATAACCAGAAAGAAAACATTCATGAGCACATAAACAACATACACAGAGAAACAACGCCAACCATGAAATTGAATCAAAGACTCTCTTCTATTAATTCAAATCTTTACATGGGCGTTCTTCACAATTCCTCTTGCTTGCTCTTCTCTTTTGAATGCTTGATTCTGAATAATATTACAACAATACAATGAGGGTGTCTATATCTGTTTTCCCTCTCGAACTCTAAAACTGTCCAATCTGGAAATAAAAATCCTATCTACCTGCATTAAAACTATTAAATGCCTCATCTACCTAAGGACGAGAGCTTAAAGGCTCAAGGTCCACTATATTACACAAAGGCGCTTTTCATAAATGATTCATTTATACATTGGCACATCATCTTAAATGAAAATTCAAAAAGTTTCGGCTGGGCTTGTCCAGTTGTTCGTTGTCTTCTATGCCGGCTCGCTTGTCTTGGGCGATGCTCCTGCATCATAGTGATGCTCCTGCATCATACTCCTCGGCTTGAAAACTTTCATGGGCTCCTGCCCATGAGCTCTTGCACGGTCTGTCCATGCTTCTGTATTATTGCTTCATTTTCCTAGCTGGCGTCTTCCACTGGGTGATTCTTCCATTTGACCAGGTATTCAAAATACTGCTTTCGCCTGGTTTTCTTACCCACTCGCTTGTCCAGTATGCACTCCATCTGTGGCTTTTTTGCTACTGGTAATTGTTTCATCCACTAGATCATTGGTTCCTCAGTTCCAGCCTCTTCTTCTCCAGCCCTGTATGGGTATAAATCTGCCACGTTGAATATCGGAGATATTCCGATGCCATCTGGCAACTCAATCTCTTAAGCATTCTTTCTAAATTTCTTTAGGACTCTGCATGGCCCAATTTTCTTCATTTTTAATTTGTTATATGTTCCCCTTGGGAACCTTTCCTTTCTCAAATGTGCTAGAACAAGATCCCCAACTTCGAACCGAAGTTGTCTCCGATGATGATCTGCTCTGCGCTTGTACTCCTAATTTGAGTCTATCAGTCGTTGCTTCACCTTGCTGTGAAGTTCCTTCATTGCTTCAGCGAATTCCTCTGCACTCGCACTGCTAGTCGCAGTCTGTTTTGACTCCCTAAGTTCAGAAACTCCCCTCAGTTGTGTCCCATACACAATCTGAAATGGGCTTTTTCTTGTACTATGATTCACAGAATCATTGTATGCAAACTCTGCCTGTGGCAATATGTTATCCCAGTTGCCATGGTGTTCCGTCACCAAGATCCTCAGTAAGTTTCCAAGGCTTCTGTTGACCACTACTGTCTGTTCGTCTGTCTGCGGATGGTAAGATGAACTAAATGCCAAGTTAGTTCCTAGATTCTTCCATATCGTCCTCCAAAAATGACCTATGAATTCCGTATCCCTGTCCGAGACTATGCTTCTCGGCAATCGATGAAGTCTAACAACCTCTTTGAAAAACAAGTTTGCGATGTGAGTCGCATCGCTGGTCTTCTGGCATGGAATAAAATGTGCCATCTTTGAAAACCTGTCTACCACCATAAAGATGGAATCAACCCCTCTCTGTGTCCTCGGCAAACCCAATACAAAATCCATGTTGATCGCCTCCCATGGCCTCTTTGGTATGGGCAATGGCTGATAGAAACCTGCATTCTGTTTCCTCCCCTTCGAATGCTGACAAATCCTGCATCTGTCAATAAATCACTGGACATCTGCTCGCATGCCTGGCCAAAAATATGCTTCGATCAGCTTCGTGAATGTCTTGTCATGGCCAAAATGTCCTGCTAAGCCTTCGTTGTGCTTCTCTTTCAACAAGTTCTCCCTCATGGAGCAATTTGGAATACACAATTGATTGCCTCTGAACAGCAATCCCTCCTGGATCATGTAGTCTATCCATGGGCTCCGATCCCTGAGAACTGGATTCTCATCTGCTTCATATGCTTCTCTGAAGTCTGTATCTCCTGCATACATGTCCTTCAGATTCTCAAAGCCCAATGTCTTGATCACTTCCACCTTACTCGGGTCCATCTTCAGCTCATTCACTGAAATAACAAAACCCAAATAAATGAGCTTTGTCTTCATGAATGAGGACTTCTTCATGTTAATCAACAGCTTCTCCTGCTGTAGCTTCCTCATCACAATGGCCAAATGTTTCAAATGTTCAGCCTTTGTCTTACTGTAGATCAATATATCATCCAGATATACGACTACAAAATTCCCGATGAATTCCCTCAGGACCTCATTCATCAGTCTCATGAATGTGCTCGACGCATTTGTCAAACCAAATAGCATGACCAGCCATTCGTACAAACCTTCATTTGTCTTGAATGTTGTCTTCCATTCATCACCTTCCCTCATGCGAATCTGATGATATCCGCTCTTCATATCAATCTTTGAAAAATAATTTTCCCCACTCAGGCAATCCATTAGATCATCCATTCTCGGCAGTGGAAATCTGTATCTGATGGTGATTTTGTTGATCGCTCTGGAGTCGGTGCACATTCTCCAACCTCCATCCTCCTTCGGAATAAGCACTGTTGGAACAGAACACGGACTCAGGCTTTCCCTGACCAATCCCTTGTCCAATAGCTCCTGGACCTACTTTTTGTCTTCCTCATTTTCCTGTGGCGTCAATCGGTATGCAACCTTGTTTGGAAAACTGGCTCCAGGTATGATATCAATGTGATGACTCACACTCCTCATCGGTGGCAACGAACGAGGTAATTCATCCACGATGATGTCAGCAAACTCTCCCAGCAGTTCCTGAATCTCTTCTAGCAAGTCGTCTACTCTTGTGCTAGTTAGGACAATTCTCAGTTTCCTGACCACAAAGAATTGTGGATCTTCCTTCTTCTCCATTTCTATGAGAATATCCTTCCCACTCATGAGAAGTATGGTGTTGCTTACTTCTGGTCTCACCTCCTTATCCTTTATCGGAAGCAACATGTGTGTTCTTCCGTCCTTCTCTAAAGTGTATGTGTTCATCCTCCCGTTGTGAACCACATTTCGGTCATATTTCCATGGTCTACCCAGTAACAAATGACATACATCCATGGGGATAACATCACAGAGAATTTTATCATTATATCCTCCTATCTTGATGTCAACCAAACATTGTTTAGTGACACTCACCTGATGTCCCTTTTGTAGCCACGAGACTTTATATGGACTCGGGTGATCAGTTGTCTCCAGCTCCAACTTCTCCACCATCTCGGTTGAAACGAGATTATCGATGCTTCCGCTATCCATGATAACCTTGCATTTCTTATCCTTGGTTTTGCAGGCTGTCCTGAACAGTCTGGTCCTCTGAACTGAACTTTCCTGCACCTCTTTCTCAGGTGTCAAAAGGACTTTTCGCATCAGAATTGAGCTTCCACTTTCTGCATCTTCTGCTTTAGCAGCTCGCCTCTGTGCCTCAACGATGTGAGTTTCTCCTCTGTCCATTTTCCTGTATGGACAATCAACGGCTTTATGTCCATCCTTCCCACATGTGAAACATGTGATGATTCTGCCTCTGCCTCTTCCCCTACCTCTGGTATGAGGAAAAGTGTTTGCATCGGCATAATCTCCTCTCTATTCACTATGTTGTCTCCTCGGCTCAGCATATTGTTGTCTTTGTTGTGAGGTTCCACCTCTCTCAATCTTACCCTGAGGTTTCTTCCATTCCTCCTTGGGCTTCTGGTATTTCTCATGGGTAAATGCCTTGCCTCTGGGCTGAATTCTACCTCGCCCTCGCTGTCCTTGCTTACGGCTTAGATTCTCCTTAGCTTTCAAAGCCATCTGGTAAGCATCCTCCACCATTCTGATGGTCGTCATGCTTAATTCATCTTGAATGTCGTATCTCAGACCATTCAGGTATCTGGCTACCTTCTCATCATCGTTCTCCCGATGACCTGCTCTGATATTGAGCTTGTAAAACTCTTCGGTGTATTCCTTCACCGTCATCAACTTCTGCCTCAGGTTCTTCATTTGCCTGAACATCGTGATCTGATAATCCCTTGGGATGAATTTTGCCTTCATCTTAGCAATCATTTGATCCCATCTTTTAATTTTTTGTTTACCTTTGAAACGTCTATCTGCCTGTAGCTCATCCCACCATAATGCTGTGTGTCCCTTCAACTTGGTAACAGCATGCCTTACCTTCTTATCTTCTTCGATATCTTCATAATCGAAGTAGGTATCAAGAGCCCTGATCCAGTCTAATAGCTCTTTTGCATCCATATTTCCTTCATAGACTGGAATATCCATTTTGGTCTTTGAACTCATCCGGGCGATAGCTTTTATCAATCGCTCATTGGCTGCATCTTTGGCTGCAACTTCTCCTTGGGGTTCAGCTTCAATCTCATTGTCGGAATCACTAAGATCCCCTGCACTAGATGTGCGTCTCTGAGTTGTTTCCATCTCCTCGAGTCTCGCTCTGAGATCTTGTATCTGTCTTTCCATCTCTGGATTCCCTACCGGCCTACCTCTTCTTCTCACCTCCCTATCCTCTGGGTCAGGTGATTGTCTCTCCCTTTTGGGTGGCATGGCGAATTCTTCTCTTCTTCTCTGCTACAGAAAATAGAGAAATTAACCTGCTCTGATACCACTCTGACGCAGACACCGTCCCGTGCGCGTCCACGATCACCAAGACCTTCTATTCCTTAGGCCCGAAGAGCTAGAATACTCTTCCAAACCCCTTTCGGTATTTTGTCACCCACAGAACGCTCTTTGTGACCTCCCTCCTTGAAGTCGGGAGATCGAAATTCGTAAATTCATGAATCCAAAGGTCACGTGTTTATTACTTCACGATTCCCCGAAACTCGATACGAGTCAACGTTGACTTCTCCTCTGCTATCGAAACTTCTCCCTATCGGGAAATCGCTATTCGTGACATCAACAATTTGAAATCCTAACCTTCGATGCCCGATGCACCGAATCTCCGATACTGCGCCACCTGTCCACTCACCTGTTCCTCTGTGGCCCCCACTCCATAGGAAGGTCGGGATATCGCGATTCCCATTGCATCAATTCACGGAACCTTCCAAGTACCGATCCCCGATTTGGGCGGGCACCTATCGATTTCCAAGTGCTACGACTGTGGGACCCGTCGCAGTTCGGAGTTTCGCGACTCCTCCGTGATTCTCTCGACGCCAAGATCTCTGAAGTGTCGAACCCTGATACGCTTGCGGGCGCTCTCCTCCACGTCACCCCTACCTCGTCGCACTATCGGGTATCGCGGGATCACGATTTCCACTGTAGCGATTCCTTTGTAGGTGGAAACTCCGACTGCCGAACTCCGACTCCCAGGGATCTCGCGCCACGTGTCCCAGCTGCGATCAACGGCTCCAGCTGCGTCGAGAAATCGCTAATCGCGATTTCAACAGGCAACAAACTCTTGTCTCCGCAATTCCCGATGAACCGAATCCTGATGGCTCTTGGCTCCTTCCCCTACATGCTAAGTCTTAACCCTGGCGCAGCTTTCCCAGATCTGACGGCTGACGGGATTTCGCTAGTTCCCTCCACGAATCCTGCCCGTCGATTTCTCCTCTTTGGAGATTTCCTGAAAATGACTAAGTGCTCTTTCTCATCCTTTTGCCTCCAAGGTCTGCACTTTGAAGCTTGTTCTTAAACGTCTACGCAAAATCTCCAGTGCTTTTCCTTTGCGTCACCACGAAAGTGCTATGCCTCCTTAGCTTACCCACTCTGACTCCTTCAGAGATATTTTGTGCACACTCTTCGTGCTCGACCTTCAACAACTCCCCTAGGGTTGAGTCTTTCAGACTCTATGCACCTCCGGCAACAGTAGCCGCTGGCTTCCTTTGCTCAGATTAACAACTGAGACTTCTAATTCCACCTATGCACTCTTCACACGGCTTCCAAAACAATCCTATAACTTCTGGGTGAATGAGAATAAGAGTTTAACTATCGAGCCTTCATCAACGCACTCTTGCAGATGAATTCAATTGCTCTCTATACAGGAATCCCCTGGCTCAGACAGAGAAACAATTGAAACGTATTCTCTTCTCTCTCTCTCAGACTTTAGTTTGAGACCCTGAAATCATATGCACAGCATATTCAAAGCAAATGCATAACCAGAAAGCAAACATTCATGAGCACATAAACAACATACACAGAGAAACAATGCCAACCATGAAATTGAATCAAATACTCTCTTCTATTAATTCAAATCTGTACATGGGCGTTCTTCACAATTCCTCTTGCTTGCTCTTCTCTTTTGAATGCTTGATTCTGAATAATATTACAACGATACAATGAGGGTGTCTATATCCGTTTTCCCTCTCGAACTCTAAAACTGTCCAATCTAAAAATAAAAATCCTATCTACCTGCATTAAACCTATTAAATGCCTCATCTACCTAAGGACGAGAGCTTAAAGGATCAAGGTCCACTATATTACACAAAGGCACTTTTCATAAATGATTCATTTATACATTGGCGCATCATCTTAAATGAAAATTCAAAAAGTTCCGGCTGGGCTTGTCCAGTTGTTCGTTGTCTTCTATGTCGGCTCGCTTGTCTTGGGCGATGCTCCTGCATCATAAGGTAGTGTTGTCCTCATCTACAAATATGGAATACACTCCTAGGTCATCCTCGATATAATTCACATTAGGTTGTGGGACGCTTTATATATAAGGTGAAATTCTTCCCTCCCTTAGGACTATGATTTTTTTACCATTCCGAGGAACGGATAAGTGTGTCCTGTCGAGTGAGAGGTATCCACCTGTCAAGGCTTTCCAATCTCATCCTAATATGATTGAATAATTACTCACTGGCATATCAATTACCTAAATATTAAGGGTTGTCCTTATTTCAAGATGCACGCACAAAACCAAGGTCACGTCCTTGATTTCACCTATGGTCGATTTTTGTAAACTATTATAAGAGAGCATGCTTCTGGTATTTTCATTTGTACAAGAACCTTGTCATAAGAGGACAAAATTTGTTAAGTATGTAAATGATGATGATGGCTTGGTCATCAGTTCATCTGGATTGGTGCTTGAAGTTAATGAGAAGGGAAAAAAAATTTACAGAGCTTTGAGGGATATAGTAGAAAGAACGTATAGATGTCATTTCCACTTACAATACAAAAATCAATCCAGTGACTCCAAGAATCAGGTTATACGTATACTACAAGAAACGTTTTTGGAGCCTTGGTGAATGAGACCCGTGAGACTTGCAATAGAAAAAACTTACAATAACAAAAAAGAATCATATAAAAGGTATTATTACTAACATGTTTTTCTATAATATGTTCCAATAATTACCAAATTAATTTGTTTTGTTATATTTACTTTCATGTCCATTTAACAAAACACTATTGTGTTTTTTTTCATTATTCGAGAAGATTATGAAAATTCCAAGCAACAAACAAGGGGAAATCCAATACATGTCGATAGGGATGTCTAAAAGAGTGTGCAAGGAGATGGTACAAGAAATGAACATAATTGATCACAAGAGGATGTATCCGAACAACAATGTGCATCTGAGGTATGTGATCATTCATTTATTCTTTTATGTACATTGAATTTATTTGTCATATTAAATACTAATTTTCAATTGTTTTATCGTAGAAAATAAAACAAAATGGAACCCAATCAACACATAAGACAGGACGACAAGGAAAAAAAGGGTTGATCACAAAGTTTGTGAGTACTTACGCTTTCGATGTTACTTAAGTTTTCACATTTGTTGTGATATTTATATTTGAATAATTAATTTACATTGATCCATGGATGTCTACTAATAGGTGCTAACATATAAAGAAGAGCCAACCAAAAAATTGATCAACATTGGGTTAACTAAGGGTTGTGATTATATGTTGAAGTATCAAGGATTAATTGAACAATTTGTAAGTAGTTATGTTGTTTAACTTCCCTTGTTTTATAATTAATGGAATAAGAATAAACTTTTTTATTAATTATATCAACTATGTTTTGTCATGGTGTATTAAACATGTAGTGTTAGCGTCGAAAGTCACTCCTGGATTTCTTGCAGGAGAAGAACCCGACACCCATCAGTTTAATGTCACAATTTGTTTATAAAGGGGTGACCGAATGGAGATAAAGACTCGAGGAGATATCACTCTAACTCAGGGACTGAGTCTAGCATGTATAGGACGAAGGAGGTCTTGATCTAACTTCATCCAGTGGGTTGATTAAAAGATGAGCAGGTGGAAGACTTGGTAAGGAAGGTGAGCAAACAACTTTGCAAAATAAATACCCTGAATACAAGATCCTCTTGGTTCAGGGTCTAGAGAAACTGAAAAAGGGACTTGACTGGATCCTCCAATTCTGAGTTGTTCTAACACAGCATAACAAAGACGTAAAAGAAACTGGCATTCATAAGGCAAGAAGTCTCAAAATTCTATACATAACCAGAGTAACAGTGCTTTATCAAAGTTTACAACCGGGAGCTCTGCTCAACCATCGATACTTTGAAAAAAAATCAAAACTAAGTATATATACTCCTAAAACAATTGCCCAACAGAGGTGCCTTAAGCTTTCAAGATGGGGCGTCTCTTCAATCAAATCTAGCCTGCACTCCTCTGTCATAGGCCACCTGAACTTTTCATGGCTCATGCTAAGGGATAGTTGAGCCCTTAAATGTCGAATTAGCATGCGTGGACTTCCCTGGGGAGTCGAGGACATCGGCATGGCTTCTATGGGAAAACCAGTACAGATGACCATCTTGGGCAGGCTTCCTAACGGGACATCCATACCTTGTAATTAATGAGTGAGGCGAGGTTTCAACCACCCTCTCTCTTCTTCATTCACTCTGAGCAGGTATCAAGATGGATATCAAGTTGAACTGGCACCTGGAGAACACAGTGATCCCTTCTGCAACTAAACCCGATGCTTCGGCCTTTTGCGCAGCTCTTTTTATCACCCCCAAGTGACCACGGGCTGTGACCTTGTGCCTATCTTCAAAGGTTCTTTCGTCGCCTCGCGTCTCGCGGCTGGGAGGAGGTTGATCCTCGATCTTCAGAGTCGCGAGGGGCGAGGAGGTGAGGAGCCTAATCGCGCACCACGTGTTCGCTTCAAATGGACGGCTGAGATCTCCTCGATGATACTGAGGGCCCAGGCTCTGGATGCCCTCGGCACTTCGCGACTCGCGGCTGGGGGGAGTCAATCCTTCTGCTTTAAAGTTATGATGGGCGAGGAGGCGAGGAGCCCAATTTCGCACCACGTGTCCCTCAGAGATTTGACGACTCTTACTTCTCCCGGCGATGCCGTGGGCCTGGGCCCGAAACTCTCTTGGCACTTCGCGTCTCGCGGATCCTAACACCAATACCTCGGGACTTCTCGCGGTGAGATCCCGAGGCTTCGTGCCACCAGTATTCCACTCACCGACTCTGCTATGGCCCTCACTGCCTCCAGTTGTTGGGATATCGCTTCTCGCAATATCACGATCCCCACACCCAAATTATCGAGCCTTTTCTTACGAGGCCCCGAAACGCGATCCCACGTGCGGATCTAATGGTTCTCCTCGATCCAGATCCAACAGTTATTCACCTTCTCACTCCTCACATACTCGCGACTTGAGTACCCAATACTTGGGTCTTTACCCTGCGAACTCCCGAGTTCGCGAGATCACCGATCTCTGCCACCTGTCCTCCTTAGATGGACGGCTTATGTCTTCTTGCTACTTCGCGAGTTCTCCATGGAGACTTCTGACCGTCCTCCTCTTTGAAAACTTTTGCGCTATACTTGGCGTGACTCGTTTGACTGCAATTACCCACTGATCATTGATCTGCTTCGCAAAATAGACCTTGGATGTTGCCGACGACATTTTGCCCGCTCGCTTGACCTGCTACTTGGAAAAAAACAGGAATCCTCCCATGTTGCGCTTAAGAATTTCGTGCAACTCACAGACCCGAATGCTCTCGAACCCATGACAAGAATTATCGCTATCATGTAGGAAACAAAGTATGGAGAGGATCCAGTAGAAAATCTTGTGATCACCAACATGAGGCAAGGCTTCAAAATGATGTGTGTGGTTTAAGAATCAATCATTGATCTGGTATGCTTTTTTATTTACGTAACCATGTTTATTCTATTATATTATAAAATTAGATTTACTTATCACTCTTTATTTCTATGTTTGTATATGGAACATGAGAAATTGGAATGTCAACGAAAAGTCGAGCAAGAAAACATTTGTTTAGATAACCAAAGTAAAATATCGCCTACAACTAATCAAGAAATGAGGGATGCACACAACTCGGGCAATGACAGAAGTTCAAGTGATGAATGACAATCAATATAATTGAATGTTACTGCAAGTTTTATGCAGTTTTGTAATATCGGTCTTGAAAAATCATGGATATTTTTGCTTAATGTAGTAGACATAATGTTCCAATTGCATGAGGACATGTTACCAATAACTGTAACAATTACATATTGGTTCCATTTTGATTATTGTGCATCTTTACATTGTCCCATTTTGTATGATCATGGGTCTCTTATTCATATATAATAAAATGGGTTTATTATTTTATTACATTGTCAAATGTTGTAAAATGTTGCATTGTTGATTAATTAATATGTGAATGAATTACATTGTTGCAAATAACATAGGTTTATTCCCTTGGATAATGCATTGATGTCTTCATTATATCAAAATGCAATAACAAAAATATAAAAAACAATATGGTTATAAAAAATATTTGTAAAAAAAATAATTAATTAAAATATATACATATCAGTGCATCCTTATGAAGTCACAAAATGGTGTCTGAAATAATATAGACATCGGTGTTTTTTAAGGGGTTATACGCATTGTTGCATATTAAGAATACTAAATCAAAGGTACACATTAATTATACGCAATCATCGTGCATAAAATGTGCAATAATATATATATATATATATATATATATATATATATATATATATATATATAT
>ML842786.1:27960-39258 GCA_009831015.1 Picea engelmannii
TTGAAAAGAATTAAAAATAACAACTCTATGAACAATTCCAATGCTTACTTGTCATGTGGTAGTGGGGTCTCTGATGAAGTGGGGGGTGTCGTACGTCGACATGGAACTTGAGCATTGGTTCCTTGGTGTGGTGGAAAGTGCAAAACATCGAATCTTTGTTTTGAATGAAAATTATTTTCATGCAATGCAACAAAGAATATATTGCAAGGGATAAAATTAGAGAAGTGTGATATATTGCATGAAATTTTTTTGTGTGTGATATGTCACGTCCATTGAAATTTTGAGCAGGTACAATGGGTGGGTTGATGATACACCCCATGCAAAATAATTATGTGTGATGTATCACATAAAAGTAAACTTTGAGCCTACGATGTATTGTGCCGCAAAAATTTACCATGCAAAAATTTATTCGGTATCATAAAGTCCATGCAGATAAGCCTGATATGCTTGCGGGCTATGGGATGCGGGAAGATCATGACATGTGAGTAAGTCATCACTCCATGGGGGAAATTTCATGAAGGGTTTGTTGAGGAAAAGGTATGGAACACCTTACTCAATCATTTTCATATTGTGCACGGCTAGGACAAGATAGTTGGGAATGTCACCCGGGGTGTATAGCCTCAAAACATTCACTCAATCTGCACATATTAATTACAAGGATTAAGGTTGATTTTATGATTTGTATATGTTGGAATGTAAAAATAAAATTTATACAAGGCTAAAAGAATGTATACATCGTTTACAATAAAGTAAACATGGAGACCAAAAGCAAAAGGAGGAACCAAGTCATGAAAATGCATGTATAAGACAGGACAATAATATGATTTATTTCATTCTGAGATACAAAAGTGTATTTCTATTTACAAACCCCTGCGAGGGTATGGACCAAAGTCAGATTTAGAGTTCTCCGATGGGCACCATACAAAAATACTTCGACAATAAAATAAAATAGAAATTAATGATCTAGATCAGCTTGCCACAAAAATGTTGCCATTTGACTCTGCAATATATCCTTTATCAGCCATGAAAATTAATTCACAAACAAACAAGAATACACAGACTATCAAGGATGAATCAACACCTTTAAAACAAGCGGCTGAAAAGTATGATTCCGTTTTGAACCTTGGTGCCTTTAATAAGACCCTATTGTCAACAAGAGGATTAGGCTTTCAAGTAAACTGGGAAATGAATGAAAACTGAAACTATCTCATTTAACTAAAGAGAAAACCTTAGTCTTGTCTTTCTCCTTCTATTCTCCCCTTGTCTCTTCTTCTCATTGAACATTTATTCTTTCTCAATAAGTTGAGATAGTTCAAATGTTTTATTTAGTTAAGTCAAATTAACTTAACTAATTAGTTTAGGGAGAAATACTTAACAATGATATATAAATAAGGGTCTAATTAATAATTACTAAATAGGTGGGACCCCTTGTGACTCCCATCATTCTTTTCTGAATCATCAAATATAAAATACAATTTTTTATCATTTGGATCACATAACACCCTTGTAGCTCCCATTGATATCATTTAAATCGAATATTTAAATATCAACAAAATTTGTGGGCATATCCCAAAAAAACAATATATCCATTTTATCCACAAAAATTTCTAAAATAGAGCTTGATGTCCCCAAAAGTTGAAAATTATTAAATATTGTCTTCATGACTCAAAATCATAAAAACCCTTTAAAATCCATATTTGTTGCTTTGTGAGGCATATTTCCTCTTCTCATTGTTGTCTCTAGCTGACTTTCCTTGAGTGGCCCTTGGTTGGTTAGACCCTTGGGGTTGTATTTCGTTGATCACATGAGAGCAACCATGTTTTAGGTGGAGGCGTGAAGACACAGACTTAGAGGATTTTTTGGATGGACTAGAGGGGGAAACCTTTGATTTTCCTTTGTCTTGTACAGGTTGTGGGATATCAGTTTTAAATATTTTTCTAGTGTGCAAGGATTGTACTGGCGAAACAACAGAAGCAATTTGAAAATTGGGATTAATTGGTGGTGGTAAAGGCAATGACACAGTGGTCCAACCATGGTGGTGAGAGATGGGCTGGTGGACAATTTATTGTCAACCGTCATTAGTGGGGACTTCGGGCTGCAATGACACATGTGGAGGAACAGGGATGCCGAGAAAAATCTGAGGAGGCTGAAATGGGGGTCTGTCAGGTCGAGGATGCAAGATACCATGGCCAACCAAATTTAAAAACCCATCTTGAAACAATTGGTTCAACTCGTGTCGATCAACATCGAAATGAATATAAAACCGAGGCCTTTTATGGCCTCGCTGCCAGTTACCTTTGCCTCTGTTATTTCAGGCATTTCTGCCCCTACTGAAAAAAACTCATCATGTAGCAATATTTAAACAGTTATGAAAATTTCTTAATAACCCATACATGAAACTCTACTCTAAATGAATCAAGAGTTGGCTCTATTATTTACTACATGACGCATACAATCCATCCATAAAAAAAACATTTATTAATTGCCACGTGAACAGGGAATTGATAGGTTCATTGGGGAGTATGGAGGGCTTGTACTTAGCGTAAAATGATATAATGGAAGGGAAATATTCATGAATATTGTTCAAGAAAATAATAAAACAATCAAACTATGTATACAACTAGCTCCCAAAATATCAATCATCAATCATTTCTTTCATTTCCTCACAGAATTTTCCCTTTTTTTAAAAAAATGAGTAACAATAGAACAGGGAGTAAAAAATGTAATTGGGATAATGAGGGGAGTGTATTTTGCGTAAAATGGTATAATGAAAGGGAACCCCATGGATAATGTTCTATCATATATCAAACAATGCCATTTTCAACATCAAAATTTAAACTTCTTCATTGTTTCAAAATTGAACTTCAACACTTTGTTTCCAAAATTCCAGAACTGAGATTTCACTTCCAGGGTGTTCATTTGCATCTAGAAGTTTCATTGCATAGGAATCATTTCAAAATATTTTTCTCAATAAACATTCAACAGTAATAACATAGCTTGCGCGCAATAGGGTCAAGGAGGCACAGCACCACAATAATCAAAATAAATACAACCAACAATCAAGGAATGGACAGACTGTGGTTCCCAATATCAACACCAGTACGTTAAAATCACTATAGATTTCTACGAAGTGGCCACAGAAGGGATCCCTTCATATAACATTATGGATCACAATGCTCCTAAAATCCTTTTTCATTATGGATCACAAAACTCATTCGATGCATATATAATTTACCCACAAGAGTATTCCTTTCATACAAAATCGAACACACGGTAGGTCGTATCCCTTAAACAATGTTTTTCAATGTTGTCATCACCCCAATATCTCCACAGGACAGACTATATTATCAGACAAATGAGTAGGGTTAACATAAAACCCACTTTTGCACAACAAATAATCAACTAAACCCATGACTACAAATGAACATGAACCGTGCCTTTATCAAATTATGGGTTGGTCATCTCCACAATAATTTCCAATGCACAAGGTTCCATACGCAATAGTGGACAACAAGGTGGTAGAAGAAAGTGGGTTAACAAACTGAGGGTTTAGCCAGAAGGAACATGGAAAGTTTAATTCTTCAAAAAATTCCACATTAATACTCGCAGAGTAGTGACCAAGGCGCGGGCACAATAGCCATGAAATCCACAACTTCAAAGGAAGGAAGAGTGTCCAAATAACTCACAGGTAATAACTACTTCAAATAGGGAAGAAACCCAAAACAAGGAACCAGAGGCAAGGCAAGCTTGGGAATTTCCCAATGATATTCTTTTCCATAACAAAAATGTGAACAGATATACACAACAAAAGCAAGAAAACCTAATACCTGTGTAAAATTGCTAAGGAGAAATGACCATCCTGTATACCTTATCCACGGCCGAGCAAAGAGGAGCAACAAAAACCAACAAGAGAAAATGAAAAATGACTAGGGTGGTGGGATCGAGGTGAATTAGAGTGATGTGCATTTACGGCACTTCACTTCTACATTCATGCCAGTACGAGCAGGCACACTATTCAACTCATCAACCATTAATGTTCAAATCAACTTAATGCAGGTTGATTATACCATAGTCTGTCAATGTTCCAATTTTGCAAATGCACCAACCCTTGCCATTATTCCCATTTCACATATAACAATACTTTGCTAGGGATACCAAATCATGACCAAACTTACAATTAAACCAATGCACACAACACTTGTTTAAAATATCCAATGTGACATATCTCAAATACTTGTTAGGGATACCATGTTCCAACATTACTTCCAATTCAAACAATGTGTACATGTACCCTTGTAGCATGAAGTCACCACTTGACACATATAACTTAAGCATGGAGTTTAGGTCCTTCCTCAAAATAAATGTAACACAATAATACTTGTGAGTGTTATATAAAAACAACACCATTCCCTTTTAAATCATATCGCCCCTAACATCATATTTGATTAATCATTCCGACAGATATTTTAAACGCAAATAAACTGTAGGGCTCATCTCAGCCAACTCATAAGCATGTAAAGCATACGTGTTGTTTCTTCGTCATAGTCACACAAGTTACACCAGGAGTCTCAACTATTAGTATATTATTAAATATAATTAACTAATAAGGCATTTGCAACCATTTGCAAGAAGGTGCCCTATGTTGTGCTTTTGAGTGTCAACAAACTGGTGACTCCACAGGGAAATTTGTTTCCAACCGATTAAGAACTCAGAATGTTTGGTTTCACAGATCGGTGAACATAGATCAAAGAATTATTGACCAAAAAGATTATGCAACAGAGGGAAAAAAATGATTCGGGACTTTGGGAATAACTCATGAAAAGTGGTATGTATGAGGGGGTTTGGTCCTATATGCATAACATTAGATCATTCATAGTAAAAGTGTTTCTTTGTTTTAAGGAGAAATTTTCTGATATGCTCTTTTGAATTTCAGAATGGATGGAGGAAAGGGATAGCATAAAATAGGGAAGAAAATCAAATCATCTATCTAACAGTAGTACTAGAAGAAAAAACCAATTTCAGCAATGTCTAAAAGGAGGACATCATGACATGTGTGTAAACTTTATTTTTATTGATCAACAATACTTACAGATTGGCATTGTTATGGCGAAACTGATCCAAAACTTATTTCTGATAAACAAAAAAACAACCGAAAATGAAACAGCATAAATTGAACAATGAATTAAACAAAGCAAAATAAAACAATGAAACAGAAAGCTATATACAATAGTGATTTCCACATGTCATTTATCAATCAAGTTGGTTCCACATAATGTTTCGAGTGGGAACCATTTGTACTATAGGAAAAAAATCGCTCTTCCAAATCTTTTAAAAGATAAGAGTGTGTGCCTAAGACGAAAGCGATCTTGAAAGGACCTAGCCATAATTTCTTAAACTTCGAATGTCTTCCTTTGTCAGCATGGGCTGAGTCCCAAAGCAAGACTTTCTCATTTAATTTAAATTTGATAATTTTTGTGCGTTTGTTAAACTATTTCTTCACACTTTGTTGTCCTCTCTTTATGTTTTCCAAGCCAAACATTCTTTGTTCTTCTAAGGCTAATAGTGCATTTATCCTTTGAGGGACATTGGAAGAATTTAATTATTTGATCTGTAGCATCAACCATACGGAGGAGAGTTCCATCTCAGTAGAAGAATGGCTTCTTTACCATAAACAAGTTGGAAAGGGGTGCAATCTGTGCTTACCTTGGTGGTAGTGTGATCTTCCCAAAGTGCGTAAGTGAGGATGGTGTGCCATTGACGAGGCTTATCTTCGATGAGCCTTTTTATGATCCTAACCATATTTTTGTTAGTAAACTTAGCTTTCCCATTTTTTAGGGTAATAAGTTGATGAGATGAAATGTTTGACCCCCAATTTAGCTAAAAATTGAGTTAATTTAGCAGAAATGAAACCGGGACCATTGTCTATAACAATATCTAAAGGAATGACAAATCTAGAGAAGATATTAGTTTCCAAGAAAGAAATTGTATGTTCGTCCTGTGAGTGTCTAAGAGGGACAGCTTCAATCCACTTAGTGAAATAATCAGTGGTTGTCAAAGTGAAAATATTCCCTGTAGAAGACGGAGGATTAATAGAACCAATAAAGTCTAGGCCCCATTTAGAAAACAGAAAATCTGGGAAAACAGGTTGCAAAGGCATAGCAGAAAGACGCTCTTTCCCAACGAATTTTTGGCACTTGTCACAAGATCTTGCGAACTTATAAGAATCTCGAAAAATTTAAGACCAATAATAACCATTTCTGATGATTTTAAAAGTAGTATCTTTAGCAGAAAAGTGGCCACCAACATGCATAACATAATCTGAAGAACCATGAGTTTCCTGTAACAATTTTGGTGCTTGCTCATTATTCACACATCGAAGTAATATACCATCAGCAGACCTCCTGAACAAAAAGTCTCCTAAAATAATATACCTAGAAGATTCAAGACGGATCATTCTCCTTTGATGAGGATCTAAGTCATCTGGGCATTTCTGATATTGCAAGTAATACCCCAGATTTTTATGCCGGGGGTGTTTAGCAATTGTTAGCAATATTTCTTGTCTCTGGATTAGGCGTACCCAGGTCTGCGGTTTTCACAGGAAGCACCTGAGTATATCACGAGATAATCCCATTTTGCAGCAGTGAGTCGAGCAAGCGAACGGGCAAAGTTTTGTCTTCAGCAGTCGAGAACCATCCTCAAAGCAAATCGACGGTCGAAATCTTACAAAGGAGACCAACGAAATCTCGTCAGCCGTTAGATCTCGAGAAGTTGTGTCGGGGTTAACCCCTAGTGTGCAGAGGAGGAGAGTTGGGTTTCAGTTCATCGGAGAATCGGAGTTTTCAAAGACAAGAAACTCTTGCATGTAGGAATCGCGATCCGCGATTTCCCGACGGGATCAGAACCGTCCGTCAACAGGGAGACGTGGCGAGAGATCCCGCAGAGTCGGGGATCGGGGAACTGAAAGTCCCGTGCACATGACAGCAGGAATCGCGATATCCCGATATGTGATTTCCTGACAGAGTTAAGGACCATAGTGGGGGACAGGTGTCAGAAAATCAATCCTTGTAGGGAGACAACGCCAAGTGGCATCGACATGTCGCGAGCTCAGAGGTTCATGAGTTAGAGCTGCAAATATTTGCGTCCAGAGTTGCGAGATCGCGAGAAGCGATATTTCGGCAACTGTCGGTTAGCATGTGGGACCGCAAGTGGACGACAGGTGTCAGGTTTTTCGCGACGGGGGACAGACCGTTGACATGTCAATGGCCATGAGCCATCGGGTTTTGGAGAATCGCGAGTCCTGGGGACTTGTGTATCGAGACATCAAAAACGTCGAAACCCCGACAGAGGTTCAGCTCAGGTCATATAAGAGGTGGTCGCATGGATCATAGTATAGCCATGAGGGCTAACCCATACACGCGCTCATCGGAGAATCGGTGATCGGGAGTTCAAAGGGTCAAGCACTCTTGACAACGGGGAATGTGAAACCCAAAAACCCGATACAGAGTCGGGAAAAAGTCTCGGTGAAGTTAAGGAGATCGTAAGGAAAGGAGAAGAGACCTGTGGACTAGGTCGGGGTTTCATCAAGGATTTCACTTGGGGATCCAAAGAGCCTCTTCGGCTCAGCAGAAAATGAGAAAGAGGGTGGGTGAAGCCTCGAGTCACCCATTTATTGCAAAGTATGGAGGTCCTGGTTGAAATAGACACAGAAGGGTCCCTTGTACCGGTTCTCTTCAGGAAAGCTACACCGAGTCTCCGACTCACCAGAGAAGCCTACACATGCCAGTTCAATATTCAAAGGGCTCATCTACCCCCTGGCGTGAGCCATGCTGAATTAAAGAGGCGCGTGACAGGGGAACAGATGACAGATTTGATGGAGGAAGACTGACAGCCCGTCCTGATAGAGAAGCTCCTCAACGTTAAGCATTGAATTCACGATATGATCACGCCTTGGGGGCCGGAGCTAGTCCCAAGTATATGTAGGCATTTTTTCCATTTTTGTAAGGATGGATGGTTGAGAAGAGCTCCCGATTGTAAATCTTTAATGAAGCATTGTTTTCTGGTTATTTTTAGACTTCTGAGACTTCTTGCCTTATGAATGCCAGTTTCTTTACATCTTTTTTATACTATGTTAGAGCAACTCGAAATTGAAGGATCCAGTCGAGTTGTAGCTGTTATAGGATGATGTTGTAATGGATCATTGTAATAGTTACGGAGTCTCTAATCAGTTCTTGTGATTTTCCCAGCGCTGAGTGACTTGGAATTGGAGGATCCAGTCAAGTCTTCTTTTCAGTTTCTTGAAGCTCTGAACCAGGAGGATCCTGCATTCATAGTTTTTCCCCTACAAACCGCTGTAATCCTGTTGTCCAGAGTTGTTTGTTCACCTTTCTTATTAAGTCTTCCACCTGCTCATCTTTAATCCACCCGCTGGCTGAAGTTAGGATTCCATACCTCCTTTGTTCTTTATGTACCAGATCCAGTCCCTGAGTTAGAGTGATGCCTCCTCGAGCCATTATCTCCATTTGATCATCCCTTATAAACAAATCATGACATTAAACTGATGGGTGTCGAGCTCTGATCTTGCAAGCAATCCAGGAGTGACTTCCGACGCTAACATTTCTGGCACCGTTGCCGGGGACAAAGTTGAAGATTTTCCCTGGGCAGAACGAAATTGAGCCTATGATTCTGAAGGTGCATCAGACATCAGAGCCCTTAAATATTGCTACTATGCACCTGGCGACTCCACTATGGCGACTCCATTGTTTCCACATCACTGTTTCAGCTGTGACTAGTGTCAGCACACCTAAAATCCGACCCTAAGGAGCTTTCTCAGTCTGAGAAGATTCCTGGGGTAACGACAACGTTAAGATCTGGCCTTTGATGGTGAACAAGGACCAGGCATATTTGAAGTTGCGCATCTTTCACCTGGCGACTCCATGATTCAAGGATCAATTGGCGACTCCATTGGTTCGATATGGAGAAAATTCTGGCTCAAAGGTTTGCGTTCTATGACTTTTCTCAGATAGTTGGCTTTCCTAATGCACTTCCTGATACAGACATCTGGGAAGATTTCCTCCTCGAATTTCACACAAAGGATTGGGAGGTACCAGTTGAGCATTTACTGGACTTCCACGAGGCTATCTACCGACACAATATCACGCATGAGGATGTCCAGATTAAACTCTTTAGTTTTTCCTTGAAGGGAGCTGCTCTTGAATGGTGTCAGTCTCTTCCCGCTGCAAGCATCCGCTCTTTAGCAGGTTTTCATACAGCTTTCAATTCGTTTTGCAAAGACTACTATCCAGTTGTTCACTTGTTTGAAAGTTGTTGTAAAGAGTTTTCTTCGCTTCATGAAGCCTCTGTTGGCCCTAAATATCGTGTCCATGATAAATCCTTTTCTGTGGAGGAAAGCATTTGCCATGAAAAAATAGAGGTGTTGAATGATATCAGTGGTGTTAGCTTGAGGACGGAAGCATCAGACATCATATCGGATGTGTATGTTCTTTTAGATGTTCATAAAGATCAACACGCCTCCTGTGGAGATTATGAGTTGGTAGAGCAGATGTGGCCCGCGGTAGATGGCTCACCTAAGTATCGTGTTGAAGCAGATGTTCCTAGTAGTTCTGTTCATGATGACGAAGACCCTCTCTTTTTAAAAGAAGGGTTAGTTGTGGAGGAGGACTGTTCTCTTTTTCTTCACGAGATTTCCCACGATGTATTTACATTTGGGATTGAAAAGGAGGATCTGGAGATCGTTCCTGGTTTACAAGATGAAGAAGCTTGGTGCTCACCCAGCTTTAACGACTACTCAGTTGAGGAGCACCAGGGCCCCACATCACACATTGATGACCTAGGTAGCAGCCAGCCCGTGTATGACATCTATGAATCAGGTTCTGAGCTGGACACCCAGAAATTCCAAGAGAAGACTGCAGAGCCTTCTCCTCTGTTCACAAATGAAAGACAATGCGAGGAAATCAGCCCCCCTGAGCAGCAAATTGAAACACAGAGCTCTCCCACATGTCCTATCTATGATGATTATGACTTTGACCCTTGGGAGAGCCAAGAAGAGGTACCATAAGAACCAGAGGAGCAGTCGAGGATGCAGTTTACAGACTGCCCTGAGCCAGTCATTGAGAAGCCACCACCTGAGATCAGCGAGCCCTTTTCAGTTATTCACCCGCCTGTGCTTATTAGAGATATTCGACCGCAGGTGAACAACTGTGTAGCAGAAGAGGTTGTATTTCGCCAATTCCTTGGAAATGGCCACTCATTCGGTGACCCTGTCAGCAAATACATGGAGTGGCATTTCCCCTATGCCTGGGAGCTGCCCTATTTCATCTCAACTCCAGCCTATAAGGAGGAGTTGAAGAGTGTAGTCGTTCTGCTGTCACGGTTACACCATCTGCTGGTGATCATCGACAGAAGGAAGGAGATTCTATCCAGGAAGCTGCTTGAATGGGTATGGTGGAAGTTCTCTTTCACCTAGCCCATGTAAAATATTTTATTAGTTTAGGATTGTGTATAAATAAGCTCCTTGAGCATGTAGCTTTATTTTGTTATTTTGTTTTTCGGCCTGTATTTTCAGTAGTGGGATGTTTTCAACATGACTCCATAGCCCAACAGCAAGGCACTGAAGCTGCGGAATGAGTTCTTAGAGCATTGCAGGGATGACTCTATCCCCCATGGAGCCTAATGTTAGCGATATTTCTTGTCTCGAGATTAGGTGTACCTAGGTCTGCGGTTTGCATGGGAAGCACCTGAGTATATCACAAGATAATCCCATTTTGCAGCAGTGAGTCGAGCAAGCGAGCGGGCAAAGTTTTGTCTTCAGCAGTCGAGAACCATCCTCAAAGCAAATCAACGGTCAGAATCTTACAGAGGAGATCGACGAAATCCCGTCAGTCGTTAGATCTTGAGAAGTTGTGCTGGGGTTAACCCCTAGTGTGCAGAGGAGGAGAGTCGGGTTTCAGTTCATCGGAGAATCGGATTTTTCGAAGACAAGAAACTCTTGCATGTAGGAATCACGATCAGCAATTTCCCGACGGGATCAGAACCATCTGTCAACAGGGACACGTGGCGAGAGATCCCGCAGAGTCAGGGATCGGGGAACTGAAAGTCCCATTCACATGACAACGGGAATCGCAATATCTCGATACGTGATTTCCCGACAGAGTTAAGGACCATAGTGGGGGACAGGTGTCAGAAAATCAAACCTTGTAGGGAGACAACACCAAGTGGCATCGGCATGTCGTGAGCTCGGAGGTTCGTGAGTTAGAGCTGCAAAGATTCGCGTCCAGAGTT
>ML842788.1:12723-39255 GCA_009831015.1 Picea engelmannii
GTATGCTGGGGTGGCATTGCCACCCCAATTTTGCTACTGATACTTCTTTCGAGATCGAGCAGGTCTGCAGGTTATGCTAGAGATGCTAAGGTTCTCATGCGCTATACAGTGAGCACATGTCCCCGAGTTGGAGCCAGATGTTATCCCCACTTTTTAGAGATAACTAGGAGATCATGTCTCGAGGCCCACAAGTCCTAGACATGGAGTATCGAGAGTAGGATTGACCTGAGCATAGCCCTGGAGGACCCACCCTTTTCTTCTTCCATCATCCTTGTCTCGTCAACAACAGTAGCATCCATCACCATCGGCTTGGTCTTGTATTATAAAGAGTTCTTGCTCCATGAGGTAATTGGTCCAGGTATCATGGTATGTGTCACTTTTGATCATTAAAACCTTTAAATATATGCATCTGATTCCTTTTATTTCTAACAACTGCTTCGATCTTACATTTGCCCACTTGACCGTGTTTGGGGGGATTGTCAGGGTGTCCTAGCAAGCCTTTGTCCATAGGTTTTGGTTTGCCACTTGAGGGGACTTATGAAAGGCCATCGTCCGCTCCCATCATAAAACCAATATTTCATCTTGTTTCCCATTCACTTGTCCCACTCCCCTTGTCCGGGAATTAGGTTGACCTTTCTTTAGGATTGCACCTTGTCTTGTGGGAAGAAGGGGCTAAAGGCCCAGAAGGTAAAAGCAAGCTGGTAAGAGATAAAAGCCTAAAAATAAAACCTCGAGATGCTTCGCCCAGGGATCCCTGAGAAAGCAATAAAGGGCTTCTCAGCAAGAAACTAGAGGGACCTAGAAGAAAATAATAAAACAAGACCTAGTAAGAGGAGAGGGGGTCTCATCACGAGTCAACCTATTAGGTCCATGGGTACCTAGCAGTATGACATTGCCACCAGCTGGTTACCATGCCAGGGCAGTGACTCTTGGCTGCATTGCCAAGGGAAAGGGGCTCTCATCACGAGCCAACCTTTCATTTATGTGAAAGTACTTGTGGGTAACACTGCCACCACTGGTCACCACACTAGGGCAGTGTCCCCTGATTAGCTCTTGAACAAAAAGAAAAAGAAAATCAATAAAAGAATAAAAGAATAACGACAAGAATGGGCTTGGAAAGAGTGCCTCTATGACAGGTACAACTCGCCTTCTACAAAGGCACCCACATATAACACATTTCATCCTTGGCCCTCACTCCACCCACATGCTTGGACTTCCCTTAACCAAATCACCCACTCACATGGTTTTGATGAGGTTTTCTTCCGGGAACTCACCTTTTCCGATGGACACTAGCCCAATAGAACATTTTGTCTTTTCATCCAGATTTGTATAACATGCTTGTGTAATGTCTTTGAGCTATTGACAGATGTATTAGGGATTTTATGCATATGTTTAATAATATTAATGATGAGATGTGATTGACGTTGGTATGATCCCTGTGACTGATGAGCCCATGGAGGGCGTAGCTTTTAATGTGCAGGACCATGCCCGACAGATAGGTGCCATTTGGACCGGTACACATGGGGAGATGATCAGTTCGGACCTCCATGGGGCCGAAGAGCCCACCAGATGGATGCTGAGACCCCATCAGGGGGCAGAGACAAGGCAGAGGATGATCATAGACTTTGCACCAGAGAAGAAGAGAACGTTCCACCAGAGGCACCCCGACACTGCTTGGCTTAGGGGGATTGACCCACTTTCAAAGGGATGTTGGCTCTAGATGGCCCAGGACGTCACCGAGAGGCTTATGATGTCAACATGAGCATATTGGTAGATGGACAGGGCAGTTGGCACGTGTGGCAGCTTGGAGGAGCCCAATGAGGGCTAACGTCTTGCTTCAGGAGGCTACATTTTCCCTTATAGGGGCTAACGTCACCCTAGGAAGGGGCGACGTCTTACCTTTTTTCTTGATTAGGGTTTTAGTGTAGAATTTAATGTAAAAACAATATGATTTTGATATTATGGCCTTGTTGGCCTTTTTATGACCTAAAAAGTAAATTAGGTCATTGATACAGTATATATTGAGGATTTTGATCCTCATTTTATCATCATAACTCATTCACTCCATAAGGAGGACTGAAATTTGCGCCCTCTCTTGGGTATTTGGCTGGATTAAGTGATGCACACTTGTTGAAGGAAGAGATTTTGGGCATTTATAGTGTTTCTCTTGAAGGAAGGTGTTACAACTAAGGTTTGCATGGTTATTTCTTGATGAATTGTAAGTATTTTTCTGCAAAAATTCTTGAATGAATGGTGGTAGTTTAATTTCTTGCATGTGTTTATGAATTTTGCTGAATCAAAACCCTAGGTGACAAGCACACAAGTAGGTCCTTGTCTCATGTCCCCTGATAGAGAAACTTTCAGCCATTGAAGAAGGAAGAAAGAGCCTAGCCGTAACTACACTCCTATTTCTTCTTCCTCTTTGCTAGTTGTACCAATTGAAAGCCAAGAAGAGTGAGACGTCCCTAGCCTAGGTCTACTACACTAGGGGCGTACTCTTTCTAGGGTTTGTTGAAAGGCCTTGCTGTAGCAACACCTCACCTCATCAAACCCTCTTGTTTTGGTTATATTTTTATTCTTGAGCTAGCCATTTTTCCGGGAAGGAGGAGAGAGCATGAGGCCTTGCTTTAGCAACACCGGAGTGAGCCTCTCTCCCCTAGGGTTTTGATTTTGAGGCCTTGCCTTTGCAACACCTCAAAACTCTTCCCTCTAGTCCTTGAAATCTTGCCTCCTTCAACTCTTGCGTCCTTCACTTATGACTCCATTAAACCCTAAGGCATTGATTTGAAAGTCCTCTAACGTTGAAGTGAAGTTGATCAAACAACTCTGTAAATTCTTTAAATTTTAAATCCTAACCTACTAACCCTAAGTTGATGACGTCATCATTGGTTATTTCATCTTTAATACAACAACATTTTATTTTATAAGCAATTGAATGGTGATTTAGGCATTGAATGAAATAAAATGTTGATTGGTTATATTAAATGCTACATCGTTCCAATATTTATTGATGAAGTGACATTATTTTCATTGCTATATTGATAAACATTGACTTTGTCAATATTTATTGCCATATTGCTTATATATATTTATCAGATAGTCTTGTGAAGTACTAACCCATTGAAATAACTTGCATATATCAGTTTTCTATTGCTTTGTTCCAGGCAGGTACACTTCTTTGGGGGTTTTACTTCTTAAATTGGCCTTTGGCCGGACTATCTATTTGGGTGGTGACTTGTGAAAGGGGAAAACCTTATCTTTATCTTATTAGCCTTTTCCCTCTTCAAAACCCTAGGTCATCGAGGACGTCTCCCCTGGGCCTAACCTCCCTAAAGAGAAAGAACCATCCCATTGTGGTGATATTGGGTGGGATTGGTTCCTGTTACACTAGTTTGGCCTTCTATCTTATAGCCTTTTATCCTAGCTACAAACTGTGCGATAACAGTCTCCATGAAGAAAAACATTCTTCACATCCATCTGATGGATTTTCCATCCAAAATGTGTAGCAAGGGGAAGAATAAGTCAAATAGAGTTCATCTTTGCAACGAGGGCAAAGGTTTCAATGTAGTTGATGCCTTCTTGTTGAGAAAATATCTTTGCAACTAGGAATGCTTTATGTCACTCAACAACGACTTTAGAGGTAAATTTGGTCCTTTAGACCCATCAACAGTCCATAATGTTCTTTCCTTGCAATTGAGGAACTAAGTCACATGTGTGATTCTTCGACAAAGAATCGATTTCCATTTGCATGGCTTGTTCCCATTCAGTTCGTTCTTCAACATCTGAGTAGGAAACATGATCAGAAGTTTCAAGTACGGGAGTTATCAAGGCAACACTGACATGTTGCTTTTGACTTCGAGTTTGTCATCCGGAGGAGACATCACTGGCGTCAACTCCAACAAGTTCAATTGTCTTGGCAGCCCATCTGGGTATATAAGAAACGTGTGAACTAGGGTTCATTTTAGTAGGTCAATCATAAGTCAGAGTGTTTTCAGTTGACAGAGGTGGAAGACGAGTCGAAACAAAGATTGACAGACTAGTTGATGATCAAGTTGAAACAAGAACAAAGTTTGAATTTCCAGTGAAATGAATGAAAAATAGAACATGAGAACTAATGTCAGAGACAACATCAAAGGGATGATTTTGCAACAATCCAGAGGATAAATTCAACAACTTAATTCCATGAGACTTCTCATCGAACTATACATTTAGTCTGATAATGATTTTCAACTTGATAGAATCAAACAATCGATATGATTTTGGATCTTTAGAGTATCCCATCATGATGCAAGCATGAATATGTGCATTCAACTTCTTTATGCAATCATCAGAAATGTGAGCCCATGCAACACATCCAAACACATGGAGGTGGCCAATTGAAGGCTTCTTTCCACACCATCGTTTGATTGGAGTCATGGAAGGAACAACTCGAGTCGAGATGCGATTGAGAAGATAGTTTGCACAATACATCGCTTCATCCCAGAAGCAAGGATGCATATCTTTATCCTACAAAATACATCTAGCCATTTCGATTAATGTCCGATTCTTGCATTCTACAACAACATTCTACAGAGGTGTGTGAGGAATTGATCGCTCCTAGTCAATACCAGATCAAAGAAGGTATTCTTTAAAAGGTCGATTTATGTACTCACTACCATTGTTTGATCTTAGGCACTTGATGGATCGGTCACATTGATTTTCAACAAAGTCTCTAAACTCCTTGAACTTTTCAAAGACAAGGTTCTTGTTTTTCAAAAAATAGACCCATGTGAAATGAGAGAAATCATCAATGAAAGTCAAAATATACCTTGCATATGCTAGCGAAGGTAGATTGATGCAACATACATCACTATGAATCATCTCTAGTAGGTTTTGTGCTCGGCACACTTTTCCAGATTCGAAAGGTGCCTGATGATGTTTTCCAAGCACACGACCTTTACATACTTCTTCAAGGGGAAACACTTTCGGTAAACCAACAACCATGTTTTGAGTTCCCGGTGCCTGCAAAATTCAAAAATTTAGGTGTCTGATTCGTTCATGTCAAATTCAATTTCGCTCATCAGTGTGAGAAACAAGGGAAGTAAGTGCATTATTAGGTTGAGTCGTGACATATAATTTATACAAATTGTCCTTCAAGTCTAGAAGCCCTTCAACGACAATCGACTTACCTTTCTTCAAATCACGGACATAGAACCGATCTGGCCAAAATTCCACAATCTTACCTATCTGTTTTAATTGAGCATCAAACAACAAATTGGCACTAAGATTTGACACTTGATAGACGTAAAACAATTTCCCATTTTGACAAGTAATATCACCATGACGAACAACATCCAGAGAAAAATCATCAACAACATAGATTTTTCTCTCCTTAGCTTCATCCAACCACTTGAACAAGGAGACATCCTTAGCTATGTGATGAGTGCATCCAGAGTCGACTACCCATTTTTTCTGCACAAAATAAGACAACAAGGTGTGAGAAGTTTCAACTTGGAAGGTGAAATTATCATCGGGTTGGAATTCAACGAACACGTTTCCTTCTGGGTGTTTCACCTTCCCCTCTAAATCATCTCTCTTCTTATAGGAGACTTTCTCCACATGTCCAATCTTTCCATAGTACTGACATGTCTTCTTATTTCAACTTCGTTTGGGGGCATCTTTCTATCCCTTAGGTTTTTATTCGTGGCTTCTAGGTATCTGTGTAAAGATATCAAACTGGACTCTATCCTTGGGATCCATCTTGCTCTTTCCCTTGAGCAAGTGGGATTGATGTTTACCACCAATATTTCCTTATTCAATAAATATGTGTTGATCAATAATCAAAAGACAACATAAAGCTTCAAAGGTGTAATCCTTACCATCTTCCTTGCATGCTTTCCATTTGGTGCATAAAGTTGACACGAACATGTCAAATGTTGTTCTTAAATTCATCAGGACTAGCTCGAAGAGTTGTCGATCCTTCTTCTGATAGTTCTTTCCACATTCATCCAATTTCAACTGGAGTTATTTGACACACACCAAATAGTCCTCTATTCTATCAAAAGAATGTGGATCGAGAGAAATCAAGTCTTTCTCCATCTGTATGACATGGCTCTTGTCGACTTGGTAGAACAACGACTTCAACTTTGTCCATAATTGATGAGGGAATTTTATTCCACTAAGGTGAAATTGAATCTCTAGTGAGATATAGGTAATGATGACTTTTACAACCTCATCCTTCTTTCCATAAACAACTGACTTTTCATGATCGTCTGTTGGATCTGGAATTGCAATATTTGTATACTGCCACAATCCTTTGCTTTTTAGCAGGGTTTCCATATCAAGTGTTCATATTCCATATTTTATCCATTTAGAACAACAAGATTAATCTTCGAATCCATCTTTGATATCTATACAAAAAGATCTGTTTCAAAGTTCTAATCAACAAACCATCGGCTTAGAGTCAATCACACAACAAATCCGACTCAACAAGGTTTGCAGATAATATGAAAGGTTTCAAACCATTGACTCTAATACATTGTTGGGGAAAGGGGTAGAAATTGTAACAAAACAAATAGACAATTCTACAGATAATCAAAGAGGGAATACAATTTCGAAGATAAAAGTGGTGTCTAAAGACACCGTTACAACACTTAAGAAAAACGCATTGTGATTAGAACATCCCAATGCATATTGGATCTTGATATCTCCATATGATATCAACTCGATCGCTTGATAATAATGACCCAAGGGGTATGCTATTTATAGCCTCAAGATCTAACCAACTTCCATAGAATCGAGAATATCTTGTCCACATGTAATCGTCGGTTGTTAGAGTTGACTATGTCAAATACAGGTTGTAGAGTCAACTCGACAAGGATGTTCGACCCAATTGCCTATGCATCCAACTCATAGTTGATTTCTGGGCCAATCGATCCACCGTTTGACTATCTTTGACTGTTGGTTGACAGCCCAAATGACATGCATACCAACTACTCGACTGACTAATGTAGATATCTGGTCGATCTCTTGACCGACTGTATCTAGATGTAGGTTGACCGTTGATTGACTGAATCTAAGAGATGTGTGATGAACCATCAATGCTTGATTTTCCAACTAATCATTGTAAGAAAATTCATCTTGGGCCAAGACCAAATCCCATTGTCCTAACTTCTCTCGACTCAAACTCCTCAATAGATTCCCAAGACTTCAGTGAACCATCTCATTCTGTCCATCCATTTATGGATGATATGCATAATTGTACAACAACTTGGAGCCCATATGTTTCCAAAGTGTCGTCCAAAAGTGTCCAAGAAATCTCGTATCCCTGTTAGAAGTGATTCTTCTTGACAGTCCATGTAACCACACTATTTCTCTAAAAATGAAAAAAACCACTTTAGTAGCATCATTGGTCTTCGTGCATGGTATGATCTGTGCTAAATTTGAAAATTTGTCCACTACAACCATCACATAATCATGACCGCTCCACATCCTAGATAGTCCCAAAACGAATTCCATACTTATACCTTACCATGGTCTCTCGGGTACCGATAGTGGTGTATATAACCCTGTGTTTTGACTCTTTCCTTTTGTTATTTGGAAAATTCTACAACAATCAACAAAAAATTTCACATCTTTGTTGATGCTAGGCCAAAAGTATCTTTCCTTCACCAACATTGTGGTCTTATCAATGCCAAAGTCTCCACCCAAACCTTCTCTATGCATCTCAATAACAAGATTAAGCCGCAATGAGCTCCATGGACTGCACAAACTTTGGTTCTTGAACAAGAAACCTTCTTGGATGTGGAAATCCAAATAAAGTGTTCTATCAATGCTCCAAGTTGCTTTGCATGCTTTCCAAGCCTATGAAAAATCCACATCTTTTGCATACAACTCTTTCATACATTCCAAGCTAACCACTTCAACTGACAAAGTATTCATCAACATTATTCTCCGACTTAGCCCAACTGAAACTTTATTCAACTTTCCAGACCCGTGTTTGAAAACAAACGAGTAACTTTGCGAAAATTCTATCCATTTGGAAGGGATTTTTATTTAACTTATCTTGATTATTGATGTACCACAACGCCATATGATCAGTAAATAAGTCAAACTCATTTGGTAGCAAATAATGTTTCAATTTCTTCAAAGCTTGTACAATAGCATAAAACTCTTGATCATAAACATAGTAATTCTTCTTAGCATCATTCAATTTCTCAGTGAAGAATTCAATCGATCTTCCTTTTTGGCTAAAAAATGCTCCAATTGTTGAACCACTTGCATCACAGTCCACTTGAAATAATTTATTGAAATATAGAAGTGCCAAAACTCGTTGTTCAATTACCTTTTTATTCAAGTGTTCAAATGACTTCATGGCTGTTGTTTTCCATTGGAAAATATCATTTTTCATGCATTCAATGAGTGGTGCACAAATATCGCTGAAATTTCAGATAAATTTCATGTAGAATATTGCCAAACCATGTAAAATTCTCACATCAAATGTACATTTAGGTGTTGTCCACTCCAAAATATCCTTTGCCTTTTTAGAATCCATCTTCAAGCCTTCATTAGAAATCACAAATTCCAAGTACACTAATTCCTTTGTCAGAAACATACATTTCTTCAAATTTATCAACAATTTCTCTTCTCTCAACCATTGTAACACCTTTCTCACATCCTCTAGGTGTTCTTCTTTGGTTTTATTGAAAATAAAAATGTCATCCAGGTACACGACAACAAACTTTCCAAAACATGATTTCAAGACTTCATTCATAACTCTCATGAATGTGATAGGGGCATTGATTAACCCAAACAACATGACTAGCCACTCAAACAATCCATCCATCATATTGAACGTTGTCTTCCATTCAACACCTTCCCTTATCCAAATATGATGATAACCACTCTTCAAATCGATCTTTGAAAAGTACTTGGCCCTAGTCAAACAACCCATGAGGTCATCCATCCTTGGTAAGAGAAACCTGCATTTGATAGTAATATAGCTTGTGAATCAATACACATTCTCCATTCACCCTCTTTCTTTGATGTCAATACTATAGGTACAACACAGGGAATTAAAATTTCTCAGATCATTCCTCCGTCAAGCAACTCTTGCACCTATCTATTCACTTTCTCACTCTCTGCTAGAGTCATTCGATAAGGAGCTTTATTTGGTATAATTGATCCAGGTATCAAATAAATTTGATGTGATATACTCCTCAAGGGAGGTAAACCTATTGGTAGATCATCTCCAACAACTTATTTAAATTCATTCAATAAAGGTTCAATTTCTGGTGGCACATAGATCTTTTTTCCAATCTCTGGAACTTGTCTTGGCATTAAGGCCAAACATAAATGGGTCTTTTTCTTATCTCTCAAAAATTATTTAGCTGAGCACATCATAATGCAACTATTTCTCCAACAACTTTAAATTCATTCAACAAAGGTTGAATTTCTGGTGGCACATAGCGCTTTTTTCCAATCCTTGGAACTTGTCTTGGCATTAAGACCAAACATAAATGGGTCTTTTTATTATCTCTCAAAAATTATTTAGCTGAGCACATCATAATGCGACTGATGTTACAAACATTTTTGCTATCATTTCCTTTGTTATCACTACCACTTAATTCAATCTCCACCATTGGCTCCAGCCTGTACCGTTGTCCATCCTTAAAAAAATCATAAGTATTCTTCCTTCCATCATGGAAAACTTTTATGTCAAATAGCCATGGTCTTTTGAGTAGTGCATGACAAGGATCCATCTCTACTATGTGACACAATACATGCTCACTAAACTTTCCAATCTGAAAATTTAACAAGTATTGCTCAATCACGGTCACATGTTGTCCTCTTTTCAACCATGAGCCCCGATGCACATTCATATGTGGAACATTTTTTAATTTTAACTTCTCCATTACCTCTGTAGATAGTAAATTTTCTATGCTTTCACTGTCTATGACCAAATGACAACACTTATCCTGAATTTTGCACTTAGTTTTAAAAATTTTCTTTCTATGCTCAGGTTATTATGTTGTCTTTGTCTCATGATTAAGTAATAGTCTTCTAAACATCAATTTTCTTCCATATTCTTGATGAAGTACTCCCACATTGCTAACAACAACCACTACCTCATCTACTTGGGTAACTTATGTTCTGGCCTCATTTCTTTTCCCTGTATTCTGCTTCTCCGAACATTCTAATTCCTTGTGACCTTTTACTCCACATCTATAACAAGTGATCACCAACTTACCTATACCAAATCCTCTGCCTCTTTCAATGCCACTTATTCCTCTTTTATTATAGATGTTGGTCACTTCATCTTCCTTTTCATTGCTTTTAGTAACACTTGCTTTGCCCCTGCCTCTATCTATTTTTCCTTGGAGCTCCTGTCACAAACTTCTATCGATCTTTTTTTCCACCTTCAAAGCAAATTGATAGGCTTCATCTACATTACAAAAGTAATTCTTTCTCATCTCATTCTGAATATGATATTTCAACTTATTTACGTATCTCACCACTCTTTGGTATTCTGGTTCCTTTATCCCTGATTTGAGTGACAATTTGAAAAATTCCTTAGGATATTCATGAACACATGTCTCTTTCTACCTTATGTTTTGCACATGTTTGCACAAATTATGCTGGTAGTCGTCAGGTAGTAA
Source organism: Picea engelmannii (assembly GCA_009831015.1). NCBI lineage: Eukaryota > Viridiplantae > Streptophyta > Pinopsida > Pinales > Pinaceae > Picea > Picea engelmannii. The sequence goes on from ML842788.1 coordinate 23,361, forward strand.
TTTCTCCTTGATTTTTCTCACCATCTTCTTCCAAGTTCTAATATCCTCCTATCAGTTTTCTACCCCGTCCTTCTGTAACATATCCCACCAGAGTGTAGCATGACCCTTTACCTTAGTCATGGAGAATCGAACCCGATTGGGATCTTAAAAATTTTCATAATCAAATATCTTTTGAACTCTCCTATCCAGTCAATGAGAGTCTTAGATTTCAAGCTACCATCATAACATGAAACTCCAACCCTTGCACTACCTCCTTCTTTTAGAAAATATATCAAACATAATGCTCGATCTACTTCCTCAACATTTTTCTGTTCTTCAGGTTCATCTGTAGACTCTAAATCTGTTTCATCATCTCCAAGCCTTCTATTTTCCAATTCTTCTATCCTCCTTCACAATTCCTCTAACTCTTTGTTTCTAGCATCTCCTCGTGCTGCTCCTACTCTATGTGGAGACATCCTTGCAAGTTTTCTTGTAGCCCTCATTTATACTAACATTCATAGGCCTTACTTATGGGAACTGTTTCCCATAACTTAGGATCTAAACCACCTTTAATACCAATTTATGAAATCACCCTCGATTATGTACTCAATCACTATAGAACCATATTTATGCTCACAGAGTGCACAACTAACATCCAACAAATTTAACAAAAATTAACAACTTAAAGAATGCCAAGAGGAAATAACAGTCACAAGAAAATGGAAACAAAAACAATACAATTAATCAGGGACTCAGGAAAATTTATTAACAAGACAAAAAAATTGTCTCTCACAATCTCATTACATTTTCATCCAATATGGCATAGTTCTCATTCATAATCAATGACTGGAGGTGTGCTTGTTGTTCAACGTTGTGCATCCCTTACTCCGCTCTATTTTCTTGTAGATGTTTCTTCTTTCTGTTTCCTCTCTTCTATCTAATGCGCCCAACTGAATTATCCAAACCCCAAAACCAAAAAACCCTCTTCTCTTTTTCCTTTTCCCCTCTCGTTTCTTGGAAACTGAACCATCCCTCTAACTGTTTTCTTTCTTATTAATCATTTCTTGTTTTCTTCACCAAGATGCACTGGATGCAGATAGTTACAACAATCCGAATTCTCAACCATTTTCCAAATGCACATTGGGAACTTAGAAAACTATGACAATTAACTACCTCAAATAATTTCAAGCGATTTTCCTTCCATCATGTTGTTGGTCCAACAATTTTCATGAAATTCTTGCAAGACACATTGAGTCATGATCTGCAACATTCTAAAAGAATTTCCACTCACCTAGGGTTGCAGTGCTGGTGTTGAAGCAACGTGTTTTACAACATGAGTGTTGTAGCAATGAGTGTTACAACAATGTGAACAATGCTGGTGTTGCAGCAACGTGTTTTACAACACAAGTATTGCAACAATACGAGTTATAACACTGGTGTTACAACAACATGAATCACTGCACTAGTGTCACACCAATGGAAGTTACAACACTGGTGTCACAACAATGTGAATTATAGCACTGATGTTGCAACAATGAGAGTTACAACACTTATTTTACCCTAAAATTTACTAACTTGAAATTGAAATGTCTTTGGTTGATGCAGATTGTTTATGTCCAAATATTCTCTTGCATCAAATTCCTTACTCATCAACAATAGTCATGGTGTTAAAGAAGTAAGACACTTGGCACATGTGTCTTGATTTTAGGGCTCTCAATAAGTTGACGATCAAGGACAAATTTCTCATCCTAGTTATTGATGATCTTTTGGATGAACTTCATGGAGCAAATTTTTTCACTAAGCTTGATTTGCGTTCAAGATAGCACCAAATCAAGATGAAAGAGACATACATCCCTAAGACAACCTTCATAACACACAAATGTCATTATGAGTTTTTGGTGATGCCTTTCGGTCTTTGTAATTCTCCATCCACTTTCCAGAGCCTCATGATTCAAACCCTTCCTACACAATTTTGTGTTGGTTTTATTTCGATGATATTTTGATCTATAGTAAAGCATGATAATCACACATAGAGCATGTTGACAAGTCCTTGCAAATCTTGAGACATAACCAATTATTCGTGAATCACTCCAAATGTTCTTATGGGCCTCCCGAGGTTGAATATTTGGGTCACATTGTAAGTCAGGAGGGAGTACGAGTTGATCCCAAGAAATTGCCGGATTTGAAAGATTGGCCCCATCCGAAAACACTGAAGAGATTGAGGGGATTCATAGGAATTATAGGTTACTACAAGAAATTTATGAAAAATTATGGAAAAATTGTATCTCCCCTAACTTCACTAAAAAATAATGCCTTTGTGTGGAGTGAGGTAGCAACATAGGCCTTTGCTGCTTTAAAGGAAGCCATGTGCACTACTCCAGTATTAGTAATTCCTTACTTTAATAACACTTTTGTATTGGAATTTATGCATGAGACAGATGTTTCAGAGTAGTATTGATGCCAGGAGGACACCCCTTAAAATTCATTAGTAAGCAACTATGTGACTGCAATTTGGGAAAATCCATATATGAAAAGGAAATGATGGATATCCTTCATGTAAATGAGACTTGACACACATATCTCATAGGGAGGCATTTTCATATCAAGACTGACCATCTTAGTATGAATTACTTCCTCGAACAATGGTTGTTTTAACTAGATCAACATAAATGGGTCACCAAGATGTTGGGGTATGATTATGATATCATATATAAGAAGGGTAAAGAGAATGTGGTTGATGATGCTTTATCCAGATAATTTGGGCAGGATGGGTCTCCCCTTGATCTATCATTACCAAGTCTAGGATGGCTCGAGGAAGTTCGTAGGGAATGTCTAGCAAACAATATCTTAAGGAAACTTATCCAACAACTTCAGATATATCCCAACCCACCTAAAAGTTATACATGGAAACAAGATACATTGCGGTATAAATGTCACATTATTATGGAAAAAGATTCATATCTAGAACAACAAGTCTTAGAGGAGCTACATTCAACATCGATAGCAGGTCAACCTAGTTTCCATAAAACCTATGCAATAACTAAGCATTCATTATTCTGGGATGACATGAAAACATATATCCAGAATTTCAAATAATCCCTTGATTATTTCCAAATAAACAAGGGATAGATGATGAATATATTAGGGGCATTGCAACCACTACCAATCCCAACATAGATTTGGACAATCATTTCAATGGATTTTATCATGAGACTCCCAAAAGTGGGAAACAAATTAGTGATCATGGTGGTTGTTGTTTTACTTTCAAAAGCTGTTTTTTTTTTGTGCCCTATCTCATCATTTCACTCCTTCCTTAGTTTCCAAGGGATTCATGTATCATATATTTAAGCTACATGGTATGCCCACTCCCATTTTCTTGGATCAGGACCCCACATTCACCAACAAATTTTGGCAGGAGCTATTTAAACTTCAAGGTACAAAGTTGAATATGAGCACAACATATCATCTTCGAACTAATGGTCAAACATAGGTGGTCAACAAGTTCGTAGAAACATATTTGAGATGTTTTTCTTCCGAAAGCCACACAAATGGGCATAATGGATTCCCCTTTCCAAATGGTGGTAGAATACCACTTATCATGGAGCTACAAAAATGACACCATTTGAAGTTGTTTATGGAAAAAACCCCTTGTCAGGAACCTCCAAGGTTCATGCAATAGATAGAATGCTTCACACTAGAGAATCCATTATCTATATCCTCAAGGAAAACTTGGTTATGGCGCAAAATCGAATGAAACAACAAGTTGATCAACATAGATTCAAACGTTCATTTTCCAAAGGGGATCAAGTGTTTTTTCACTTGTATCCTTATAAACATACTTTACTCAAAGATAAAGTTACCCAAAAGTTATCTCCCAAGTTCTATGGTCTGTGTTAGATCATACAACAGATTGGTTAGGTTTCCTACAAGCTAGCTCCCCTAGCGCACTCCAAGATTCATCCTTTATTTCATGTGTCTTATTTGAAAAAGGATGTGGGATCAAATTGAAAAGTGTAGAACAACCTACCGGAACTTGATGAAGAAGGTTCCATTTGTCTCCAGAGAGAAGAAAGATATGCAACCAAAAGATGCCACTTGGGAACTGACAATGATTCTACAAAAAATTACTCACCTTCAGCCTTGAAGAAAACACTGCTTTCGAAGGGAGAGACCATGTTAGGGTCCTACCCTAGCCTCGTTACTTAGATACTTTATTAATGTATGAGGCCACCTTTATTGAATGCCCATTAAATAGTTAATTAATAGTCATTCATTGTAAAAATAGTTCTTTTTATTATAAGGATCAAATCAGTTTGTCGACCTTTATTATAAGTGGGCTCACAGGTAGTTATGATTCTCTATGGATAGCTATATATTAAGTAGAAGGTTATGTAATATTTTATCAAGAATTGTTATTGTATTTTGATCTTTTCTCTAGGAGGTTTCCCCTTTGAAGAGGAAAGTGAAAATATCTCTCTATTATTTATTATCAAGATATATTTCTTAGAGTTTATCTATTTTCGCTTGTGTTCTTTAGTTTTGCACTACATTTTCTGTGATTGCTCCGAATTTTTAGGGTTAAGTATATTATACTTTATTTCACTTTAGTGTGTTTCTTGGTCTATCCCACATTTATAAACTAGATTGAATCGACTAGATTGTAACTCTTTATACAAAAGCTTTTGCTTTCTCATTTATGCAATGTAATGTTGGTTTCCTTTATGTGTTCATGTTATCATGATATGGTATCAAAGCCAAGGAGTTTGAAGTTGTATGAAGAGTCTCGAGCCTTTGAAAGACATGGATTCCACTCTTGTGATTTCAACACTTTGGGCGCCACATAGTCTGTGATATTTTGAAGACTTGGGGATTGTTGTTGGAAAATACATATCAAGAGGTCATTGACATGACAAATCAAAGAGCCCAAATGGTTTGAATCATTCCAAACTAGGATCAATCAATTTTTTATTTTAAAATCCAGGTTTGAAAAGTTTCAGTTTTAAAGTTAGGTTCTAAAGAAAAAAGAAAAAGCGAGAAATCAAGTTGATTGTTTGAAGGAAAAGTTATACGTTGTCAAAGATAAAATTAGTCATACATGAGGTGTACAAATTTCTACAAAGGGAGAATAGAGTCCGTACAATTTCCAATCCAAGCCACCAAAGAGATTTTTATCCGTCTCTAAGAAATTCAGGTGCTAGCGAATCTGTATGGTTATACAGACCCCGCAAAGGAATTGTACGAAAGTTTCCCAACAAAGTTAGACCTATATGGACTAGAAATTGATTTGTTTGGCTCGATTGGACAATGAAATAGTAAAATTTGTGTGTTTTCTTAACTGTACAAAAGAGTTAGAAGTAGTTATAGTTGTAGATTTGGTGATTCCATTAGATTCAAGGAGAAATTGACAATTTTCAAAGTGTTTTGTTGTTGATATTGGGAAGATTGATTAGAAATTTGTATTTTCCGTGTTTCGCTACTATTTTTGGGCAGATTTGTCAAAATATACATGTTTTGGGGTTGTTTTTAGGAAAATTTATTAGAGACATGTGTGTTTTTAAGTGATACATGGTTTCTAGAAGTGTTTAGAGCCAATATACAAGGGTTGTTACTCTAGGATTGTATATTGAAGGAGGGAAGGACATGTATTTTCGATGTTTTACACTATTTCAGTGTATATTTTTACTTGTACCAATATCCTCTTTACACAACATCATGTTGGAAGGAAACATAAAATTCTTTGGAAAGAACTACAATATGTGGAAGTAATATATGTTGGAAATATTTGAGTACGTGTTCTTACCTACTATTGTCATAATTAAATATACTCGACCACAAGTTGTGAGTAGAGACCGAGACAAGTTTGGTAAGCGATACAAAGAAATAATAATGTTTCTTAAGTTTTTTGTGATGGATGAAAATATTTTTGAGGTCCAAACAGGGAAGACTTTAGCATGGATTTGGAAGCACTTGAGACAGATGCATGAGACTTTGGACAAGGGTATAACTTTATTCTTGAAGAATATGTTGTTTTCAATCACGATGGGTGAGAATGCATCATTACATGAGTACTTACTCAAGACCAAGGATATCAAAGTATAGTGGTCTGCCATTGGTTGAAAGATGGAAGAGGAGGACACAACGATAATCACACTGAAAAACTTACCATGTGCTTATGAGAATTTTATTGAGACCTTGAACATCACTTCTATCAATGTTGACCTAATGTTTGATGTGTTTTGGAATAAGATATTACAATAGCACAAATGTAAGAAATGGTTCAATAGTTGCAGTGAGACAGAGGGTACAAAACATTCCTTTGCAGTGAATGTCAAGGACAAAGGAAAATGGGAAAATAAGGAAGAAAGGTCAAGGAAATGGTGAATATGCAACCAAGAGTTTGAATAACATCACGTCACATTGTGACAAGGTGAGCCATATGAAGAAGCATTTCATAAAGAGGTTCAATGATCACAAAAACAACTAGGGAGGGCCTCAATAGAAGGATCATGTCACATAACATACATAGGAGGAGTAAGATTTCTATGCATTCATGGCCTATATGAAAGTAGATCAACTCAGGTCCTATGCTTGGTACATAGATTCAAGTGCATCACGACACTTAACCAACAAACACGACTGTTTATAGAATACATTGCTTTTTTGTCTAAGCATTCAATGATTTTTGGTGGTGGGAAGAATACATAGTGGTTGGAAAAGGGAATGTGCATATTTCCTTTGGATGGAAAATGTTGATTTTCCTTAATTTATACTATGTGTTAGGAATAGATCTTGATCTACTCTCAGTTAGTTATATTATGAGGCATTTCCCCCATTTAGATGTCAACTTTAGCAATAAAAAATTCTACATAGTTGATAAAGAGAACAAGAAGACATATCACTATTTGAGGAACGCCGAGTTTGGAGAGAAAAAAATACTTCAACTAGTTCATGCAGATATTTGTGGACCAATGAACACAAAATCCATCATCGGTGCTAGGTATTTCCTTCATTTTTTTGAATACTATAGTTGGAAAATGTGGGTGTATTTTCTAAAATTGAACTCTGAAGTGTTTAATGAATTTCGAAAGTTTCAAGCATTAATAAAAAAAGAGTTAGATTGTCACATTACGACTCTTAGGTATGATAATGGTGAATAATTTGTTCCAATTAATTCAATAAATTTTTGTTCTAAACATGTGGTAAAAACACAGTTCACTACACCCTACACTCCACAGTGGAATGGAGTGGTTCAGAGGTGGAACTGCATTATGACATAGATGATTTGGTGTACGTTGGAAAACATGTGTGTTCCAAACATGTTCTAGGTTGAGGTAGTGTTCACAACAATTTATCTACTGAATATATCTCCAACGATGGTGGTGAAGCAAAAGACCCTAGAGGAATCCCAAAGTCAATCATATTAAGGTATTTAGTTCTATCTAAAAGTTCACGAACTTAAATATGGATAAGTATAGTAACCAAGAAAGGGAAAATGAAGGGATAAAAGAAAATGGGAAAAAAGGAAAGTATAGAAAGGGAGAAAGAAAGGGCATAAAGAAGCAGGAAAATATAATAAGGGAGGAAAAAAATGAAAGCATGAAAACGTCTCAACAAGTGGCTCCAACTATGGGATGATAACCCCATGTGGGTTGTCAAGAATCCATAATCTTCATGAACAAATGTTTCTGTCCTTTGGGATATGGAGCAGAATATTAAGGATGTACAAAATAAATTGAAAACTATGTACAAGGAGAAGATAAAATTTTAGGTGAAAAAACTTTTCAAATGTCGCCCATTAATAGGAAACATTAACATTTTCCCCTTCATGTCTTTGAGCATATATGAATTAAAACCCATGATATTTTCAATGATGTATGGTCCAATCTAGAGTGCTTCAAACTTTGTGTGCATCGATGGTTTCTCCTTAGCTTTGTTCTAGAGTAACACCAATTCACCTTTTGGAAAATTCTTTATCATTGCAGTCTGATCAAAATATTTATTGATACTTTGTTGTCTCTAAGAAGTTATATGCAAATCTTTACTTTGTTCTTCTTCCAATTTTAATAGTTGATTTAATATATTTTGCATAGGAGTACTATCTTCTACATCCTCTGTATTAACGACATAGGTCAAGGAATTTAATTCAAGGATGATCGGAATTTTTTCTTATTTCCTGTAAACCAACACATACAGACACATCCCAATATGATCTTTCAGAGTCACTATTCTCGCCCATAGAGCATCTGTCAATTTTAAATGCCAATTCTTTTGATTCTTATCAATAGTTTTATTTAATATTTGGATGGGTGTCTTATTGGTGGATTCTGCAAGACCATTCCCTTGTGGATAATAATTTCATGATTTCCCCATAACGATGCCATATTCTCCACAAAATTCTGTAAATTTTGACCCGATGAAAATTGAACCATTGTCAGTAATGAACTTTTCCGGAACACCAAATCTTGACAATATATTATCTTTGAGAAACTTAATTAATTCTTCAGATTCATCCCTTTTTAATTCTACTGCATCCGGTCACTTCGTAAAATAATCTGTAGCAGTGATGATGTATATGTTCCCTTTAGTTGACTTTGGATTTATTGGTCCAATGACATCCAATCCCCATTGGGAAAATGGTTGTTCTATAGATATGGGTTGTAATGACATTGCAGATCTTTTCATTTTCCCTGAAAATTGTTGATAAGAGACACATTTTCTTATAGTAGTATATGAGTCTTTAACAAATGATGGTCAATAAAACCCAACTCTTATTATTTTATGCGCTGTAGCAGTGGGCGCAAAATGTCCACCACATATACCTCCATGAAATTCTTGAGCTCTCTTTTCATCAACACACCTTAATAATATGCCATCATAATTCCTTCTGAATAAGACATCGACAATCAATACATACTAATTTGACTTCATTTTCAATGTTCTTTGTTCCTTTGGGGTAATGGTGACTAGGAATTGTCCGGACCTTAAGTAAAATATAATATCTTTATACCATTCTGAAACAGAGACATGTTCTCCAACTAAAATCGAAATTACCCCATCCAAAGCATCACCATTCACAATGATATTACACAATCCATGTCCTTTGACTGCCTTTAAAGTCTTAATTTCAATGTCATACTCTTGAATCTTCACCATCCAATTTGCCCATTTCCCTTCTCTCAATTGTTGATTTAAAAACATCTTAATAGGAGAGGATGGAACATATGCAATGACATGAGAATTTAATATGTAAGTCTGAAAGTGTACCACTGCCTTTATAAGAGACATGGCTTGTTTCTCCAATTCCGTATATCTTAATTCATAATCACGAAGGGTATTTCTCATGAAACTAATTGGTAGTTCTTCACCCTTAACATTTCTTTGAGTAAGAGCAGATGCCACGACAATTTCCATTTCAAATGAATAAATGATGAAATCTCTTTGGAATTTTGGACTAATGAGTACTGGGGCTGTAGTGATTGCCTTTTTGATATTACTAAAAGATTCATGTGTATATGAAGTCCATTCAAATCTTTTATCCTTTTTCAACAATGAGTTGATTGGTTTCACAATACTTGCATAATCAGGGACAAATCTTCGTACAAAGTTAATCTTGCCAAAAAATGATTGGGCTCATTTCTTGGATGATGAAGGGTTGAGTTCATTTATATACTTAGCCCTCTCGGGATCAATATATATTCCTTATTTTCACACAATATGACCCAATAATTTGCCTTTAGACACAACAAATAAACATTTATTTGGATTCAAAGAAACTCCATATAATCTACATCTATCAAAAAATTTCCTTAGGTGATGAATGTGCTCACTTCTTGTATTTGAGTGGACTGTTAAATCATCTTGGTAATCCACCATGAATTTTCCTATCAAACCCTCAAAGACATGATCCATACCCCTCTGAAATGTAGCTCCAACATTATTTAAAGCAAAGGGCATCCGAGCATATGCATATGTCTCCCAAGGAGTTATGAAGGTTGTCTTCGCTATGTCTTCCTCTGCAACCAAGACTTGATTATACCCAGAAAAACCATCTAACATGGACATGCAGGCTGATCCAGTGACTTGTTGGAGGAGAAATTTCATGTTAGGCAAATGATAGTTATCCTTTAAACTTGATTTATTAAGATCCCAGAAATCTACACACATCCAAATCTCCCCAGTCTTATTTTTCACAACCACTGGATTTGAAATCCAGTCAGAATGTGTGATGGGATATATTATTCCATTCTTCTTTAACTTTTCCAGCTCAACCTTTACTAGTAGCTTCAACTTGGGTTTCATCATCCTTATCTTCTGTTTGATGAGATTTTCTCCTTCTCTTAATGGGATGATGTGTTGAAATATTGTTTTATCATATGCCTTTAAATCATCATAAATCCATCCGAACACATCAATATATTCTTTAAAGAGTGTGACATATTGATCAACTTCATCAACTGTGCAATCAACTCCCAATTTGATATACTTTGGGGAACTATCAGACCCAATATTAGCCTTTCTCGTTTCTTGAAAATTTTGGACTGATACTTCTTCCATGTTATTTTTAGCATGAACATCTCTTGTAAAAAGAGATTTAGACTGAACACAATTCTTCGGAACGAAAGCAATGTCATTATCATCATCTTCATCATTATTCACTAAAAAAAATTCTAGCTCTTCATCGTTCTCAAATACTTGTAAATACTCGTGATTGTCAGGTACAAAAGGTCAGAATACTCTTTTTACCTGAAAATATGTTTTTCTCTGAACATCATTTGGGTCCGACAGTGAAGCCGCCAAAGCTAATGAATCTGCCTTATGATTTTTATCCCTTGGGATGAAAGAAATATTAAAATAACAAAAATATTCCATCAATTCACTTACTCTTTTGAAATATAATTTAAGTCTTTCTTTCTTAATATTATATTTCTAAGTGACTTGATTTATTACCAACTCAGAGTCGCTAGTTACAATCAAATGTTCTATCTTTATTTCTTGTGCAAGGATCATTCCTTGAATCAAAGCCTCATATTCCGCTTCATTATTTGTGCATGCAAATTCAAGTCTGATAGCATGTGGGTGGACAAAATTTTCTGGTTTTGTAAGGACAATTCCAACTTCACTCCCCGAACTAGAGCAAGGTCCATCAAATGACATCCTCCAATAGCCCTTAAAATAATTATCTTGATTATCCATGTCCTCAATTTGTTCCATGTCTAGGATAGCATAATTTCCGATATCAGTGTCTATATAATATTCCATTAGCTCATTATCCTTCTTTTTGGAGGAAAACGACTTTCTGGGTTCACGAGGAACCTTGATCGTTGCTCCCTCTTTATCTAGAAAAATCATGCAACTTCCATCATTCATTATATAGCCTCCGATCATGGACAACCAATCTCTTCCCAGGACAAATCCATATGCAGGTGTAAGATCCACCACCACAATATTGAAAATTGTAATAATATGAGGAGAAACAATGATCCAAGCATACAAATATTTGATTTCTCTAGAAGATAACACCTTCCTGGAATCAATCGCATAAATGATTTTTCTTGTTTCATAATATCTGGTGCAACTCATACCCAACACCTCCATTACTGTTGATGGCATGATATTATTCATCGCGCCAGTATCAACTAGACAGTTGTGGAGTGAAACATCATGGTTCTCAATTGAAATATAGAAGGGTGGGACTTTGCCTCTCAACTTGATTGTTGATGTGTTTTGAATTTTATTTGGGCTTACGACAACGAATTCCATTCTTCCAGTTGGGTCATCCAACAATTTCAAAATATTCTCCCTCTGTTGAGGGATCTTCACCACTTTTGTGAAAGGAAGAATAATCCTCAACTTATTCAGATCATCAACAACGTTATATTTCATCCAGGGGGTTTGATATTTGAAGTTCCTTTTTGGCTCCAGTGTTATTCGTCATATTTTTATTGGTCTCTTTCTCATTCCCCTTTTCTTTATCTTTTTCTTTATTTTTCTCTTTGTCTTTTACATAATCATCTTTACTTTTGGATTTATTTACAAATTCCCGTGTTTGGGAAACATTCTCCTGTGAGTCAGGATCATTGTATCCTTCTTCAAATATATACATGGACGTCTTGCATCCATCTGTCTGTACAGGTTCAAAAATTTCATCTGGTAAACAATCATTTTCTTGTTCAACTATCTGTTTATTATATGGCTCATCCAGAACCGCTGCATTCATAACTAGTTGTCTGGGGACCCTTTGTCTTTTTTGATTATCAACATTTTCAAAACTCACTCTTTTCTCTTGAGGAAGGTTCCTTCTTTGTTATTGGACCAAAATTCTCGGGTTTGGTACATAATTATCATTCCTTTTCAATCTAGTTATTTCATTTTGCATTTTCCTGGTTGTTCTGTTCATTGGTGCAATATCAATCCTTTGCTTAGTTTCTTGTGTTGAAACAAGTTCTATCTTTACATCTGGTATGGTTCCCTTGAAAAACCCTCCACCGGTGACTTGATTTTGACTTGGTCGTGGATTTTTTTCTTCATTTCTTCTCGAACTAGAATCTCCTTGATCATCAATATTCAGACCCCATCTGTATCTGTACTTTTTCGGGGATGATATCAGGGTTAACACCCATTTCAATCATGATTTCCTCCATTTCTATGGCCTTAGTTATTTCTTTCTCTAGGGTATCCATTTGGGATGTTCTGATAGAAAATTTTACATTTGGTGGCATCATATTTTTATAACAACCAAGTATCACTGGGGCATTTGGCCTCTTATCTTCAGGGATCTTGTTTATGGTTTTATTAAACCTCATATTGAAATATCGTATTCTCTCATTCTTCTTTAAGAAAATCTGAGTGAAATTAGTAAGAAGAGTGTGAAACACAACTGGGGGAGAAAACATAGTCAGAAACATGTTTTCGATATCATTGAATGAACAAATTGATCTGGTGGGCAATGTTGTATACTGCTCATAGTCGTTCATAGGCATGGCCCAATAAGGTTTGGAGAAACAACCTTACCATTACATCATCGTGTTCCACAAGATGAAAGTCACAAACATCCAAGAACAAATCAACATGTCTTTTAGCGTTAATTGTTCCATCTCCAGAAAATTCTTTCAGAGTACCTTTAGGAAGGATTGGGAGTTCATGTAGCTCACCTCACAGGTCAAGAGGATAATCTCTTATTCTCTTGGTGTTTATGAATCTTCTCATTCCTTCATTTCTCCTTTCTTCACACCTTCTTTCTTCTTGTCTTTATTCGTGGAGTCCTTCATGTATTTCTTCATGTGGTCCTTCACATATTTGTTCAGGTGGTTGTTTATGTCTTTCTTCATTTCTTTCTGCCATTTCCAGAAAATTCTCCTTTTCTTCTAGAATAAATTGTTTACTTTTTGAAGTATGTAACTACTTACTTTTGCTTCTAGTGATTGGTCCTTTGTATTTATCCAATTTCAATTCCGACCTTGTTCTTGTGATCTTCATTCTTGTCTCTTGTTCCTTTGGTCTTGTCTTTCCTCCTTCCTTTGTCTTCGAAGAATTTATGTTTCTTCTTCTTGGACCAGTGTTTGCCAAGATCTTTCTAATTCTTCCCTGGTTTCGGCTGTCGCTATTGCAAGAATATATAGCTGATGCAAAACACTTCATTGATTATTTAATCCAATTTCTAATTGGGGTTGATTAGCTTGAGGAAAAGTCATGTATTTCAAGGATGCCAAACCAGATTTCAAAATTTTCAGTTGATTCCACAATATGGTTGCCAAAAATGTTGATGCTTGAATCCGTTAAGACCAAAATGAAAACCTCACGAGGATATACATCCTCCTACATTTTTATATAGGTGCTACTCCTCTTTGGCTTATGGTATATTTTAATAACTTTAGATCTAGAAATAATATATGACCTTGGGATAGTCCACTGTTATACTCAAAGAAAGATAAAAATGTATAAAAATAAAAGATTTTATTTTAAGAGAGTTCCTGAGAAATGACCAGGAACCTCACACATCACACATTTGAGAATATAAACACAATTTCCTCACATCCATCATAATGAAAATAAAGATTTCTGATCACACATAAAAAAATAAAGAAGATGGTCCAGACGCATAAGAGAAATTTGATAGAGTAAACACATGAATAGCTCAAAATGAGAAAATGATAGACCAATTTCAAATATTTTGTACTAAAAAATCAGAGTTATAAAACACCGTCAAAACTGATCCAGACTTAGTTCTCATGGGATTTCTCAAAAATAATAAAGTTTGTTACAATTCTTTGAAATTTAAATGTGTGTTTGTCCAAAGGACTAGGATTAGGGATCCCACTGATCATAAAAGTAAACATAAACATAAACTAAACTGTAGAAATAAGAAGGTAGGTGGATGCAGAACACCAAGACTTGGAAAGAAGACAAAGAGAAAATTATCAAATTTCGGTTAAACCTTTCTATTCAAAGAAGAGGAATAACTGGATGGAAATTAATAAGGAAAGAAGAATGTGACCAACATGGCCTTACTATGATGGTATCTCTCTCTTTTTCATTTTCTTGTTTTTTTCCTTTTATTCTCCTAGATGACGGTTACTGAAACTGTCCCAACTGTCGTTTCTTGCCCCTCTTTAGTTAACTTATCAATTTCTCTTTTAGACCAATCTTCAATGTAATTTTTCATGGGAGAAACATTTATCTCATGTCTAATTTTGATATTAAATAGTTCCCCTTTTAAATCTCTCAAGTCATGAGAAATACCATGGATTGATTCTTCAATGTCTTGATTTTTCATAGAGTAATCAATAAGCAAATTATTGATTTCTTCTTCACCGTACTCAATTATACCATTGAATTTTTCAGCCGATAATCCCTTTAGTATTTCCACGTGTTCATCAAACTACTGCTTTGTCATAAACATCGAATTAAAGATTAATTTGGGATCTTGAACCTCACCGGTGCTACTTGCTAAGTCTATTTCTGTAAGCCTTATAAATAATTCTTCTCTTTTTATTATGACTTCATTGCACGTTTGGACAATATTTCTCATATTTTCTATCTTTTCTATCCAAAAGGTGTTCAACTATTTGATTCGACTCAGAGAAGCCATATCTTCTTCTCTCCTCTTCACCTCTATCATATTTGAAACTTTTATCCCAAGTGATAAGACAACATCTGTATAATACCCTTCTTCATTTTAAAATCATCTTGAAGATATTCATGGAACACATGTACCCTCGAACCGAAAGAAACAATATTTTTAGAGACTTCCCATGCCTCTATTACAAGTGACATTATCTTTTTAATATTTTTCTCAACATAATTTCGAACAACCATAAGAAAACTTGATGATCCTTTGAATTCGATACTTGATGTGGTTGGTTTTATCATTGTTAAAGGGCTAGCCAAAATGGGAAGAGGCATTAGGGAAGTTTCCAATTCTTTGATCTTTTCCTTTAAGCTGACATTCCCAACTTCCAAACCATCAATAGAATAATCAAGTGCATCCCCAGTTTCCTAATGAATTTTGGAAATTTGGTATGGTCGCATATACTAAGGTCAACCTCTGAGTGGGATTTTCCTTTCTTATTTCTCTGGTCATTTCTTACCAAAATTAGTTTTTTAGAATCTTTATAAAAAACAATACTCTGAATAGTAAATGATTCTTCTTCACTAAAAATTTGATTCCCAACAACTTCCAATGCAAAATCTTGCTGAACCACATGCTCCTATTTTTCTATTCCAGGAAATATCTTTTCAACGTCTGCTTCCAATTCCATATCTTCTAGAGAGAAGCTTTGAATATCATTTTCTATGAGATTATTCTCTTCCTCATGCAATGGGGTTTTTCTTTTCTTTCTTACAGGAAGTTTGTGGGAACTTTCAATTTTTCCAGAGGGAGGATTCTTATCTCCTCCTCCACTAGAGTTTTTGTTGA
>ML842789.1:1965-39254 GCA_009831015.1 Picea engelmannii
GCCTATGGTTGGGTGACAATAGTGATATTGTCTATGGTTAAACGAGCACATCCATTATATTCTAACAAGTTGATCCTACATGGATGCAGGAATTCTAACTAGGCAAAAGATGCAGGTGACATGAAGAGTACTTTAGGATGTTGCTTCAATTTGGGTTCAAGAGTGATTTCCTGGTTCAGTAGGAAGCAAGCTTAAGTGGCATTGAATTCAATAGAGACAAAGTACATGGTAGCCAGCACTACTAGTTGTGAAGTCATTTGGCTTCACAAGTTGATTGCAAAATTGATAGGTGAGATGTTGGAGCCCACTATGGCCTTCTATGACCATCAAAGTTCTATCAAAGTCTCTAAGAATCTAGTATTCCCTGACCGCTCCAAGAACATTGCATTAGGCATCATTTTCTTAGGGGCAAGGTTCATAAGGGAGCAATTGCTCTAGAGTATATTCAAACAAATCAACAAGTTGCAGATATCTTAACTAAGCCCCGACAAAAGGGGAAGTTCGAGATATTCAAGGAGAGACTCGGATTGCCAGAGAACACTTTTCTCACTCTGAGAGAATGTTAGATTGTACCTCAGCTAGTCATCTACAACTGAGGCGCACATGTAGCATACCTAGGCGCATTTGTGAACAGATCTAGGCGCTTCAGTTTGAACAAGACACTAAGGGTACGCTTCCTCCTTCCAAATTCAGTAGTATGGCACATTAACTATGAGGGAGTTATCAGTCTTATATAATGGGTTGTTGTTCTAAACTTCTATTTCCAACAATCTATTCTCAGCAGTTTGCTTGAAGTTTGAATATGTTTAACAGTTTGCACGTGTTAGTTCGATGTTATACTAGCAATTTTCTAATTAAGACTTAGTGTAAGTCTAGTTTAGATGAGGCGCATGCAGTCTAGTGGTAGGGCGCTTATCCCAAGGAGATCTGATCTCTTTAGAATGCACTAATTATAGACTGCAGTAGACCATTATGCAAAGATAGGGCACAGATCCCAAGGAAAAAGTCGATCTAGGAGTCGGTTCTAATCTTGTAACCCTAAAGCAACCTTCTTTCATCATATAAGAAGGCTGGGGTATGCATTTTATTTATTCAATTCATTAGAGAGCAGTGAATTAGTTCTCTCGCTTTTCCTGTAGCAGATTTCATTTTAGAATTAATGAGAAACCAGTAGTAAGTTTTGGTCATCTGTTTAGCGAGTTTCTGTTATACATTTTCTGCAGTATGTGTTTGTAGATTCTAGCATTATTAGAGTTGCAGTTTTGAGGGGCTTTCAATGTTCAATCGTCTAGTTCTTTTAGGAAGTCTTTTAGTGCAGACTCTGCTTACCATGGTCTAGAAAATTGAACAGCTAGGAGTAGCTTGGTGTAATGCCTTGTTAGGCTGTGATTGTTGGTTAAGGTTTGCTATTGATGGCAGATGCCCTAGCTAGGGTTTGGATGCATTGAAGAGTCCTAACTTGTGATAAGCTTGAAGGAATATCCTGTACCAGTTTGTGATAAGTTGTTGGCATGTACTTGTAACTTCATTCTTGTGTATATATGAGGTGTACTTTGCTGTTCAAACTTTGTGTACTTCTAGTTCTTATTTTCAGCTTATGTTATCATGGTGATTGAGTAGTTTCTAGTGCTGGTTATGTATGCTGATTTAACATAAGGGTAAGCAGATTTTGTTGAGTGATTTGACAAGTAAATAGAAGCTCAGAGGGCAGATTTGTAACTATATCAACTCTGTTGTTTATAAGTTATTTTCAGATCTGTTATATGTTGAGGATTATGCCTTTAACACTGAAAACATAATTCCCTTAAATACATTTGCTGGGTGTTTATTTTCTTGGGTTGCCTTATGTATTTGGTTTCATAGGAGTGAAATATATGCTGCGGTAATTTAATTTCAAATTGAGCCATAAGGTTGGCAAGTTCATAGGAAATAGATCTAGGAAACCTCCTAAATTTGTCTTAAACATGGATTCTCAAAATTTCCACAAAGAATGACTGCTATTTAAGACTTTCTAGAATCTACATTTTTTTAATTTTCTAATGAAGAAATTGCATGCTTTTCATATTATTGAGATGCATTCTCTAGTATTTTTCTGTTTTGAATTTTGCCATACAAATTTGTTCCTTAACGCACCATATCCAAATTCGTATACAGGGAAAATTTTAGGGGCTAAATTTCGCCCATGGGCTAATTTCCCATGATTTTTCCCAAAAAAAGATTCATCAATTTCCACTTTTCCTAAAAAATATTCGCCCAAATTCTATAGGATAAAATTATTTTACCTTAAAAATCGCCAAAATTTAATACAAACTATATAAAATCCTTAGAAATTTGAATATTTTTACGAAAATATCGCCAAATATTTTCCCAAGTTTCTACATTTTAAAATAAATCTCCACCCTTAAAATTATCACTCTATTCGTATATGGTAATTATGTCTTATTTGTGAATAATCATGATTCTTTGATTTTTTTCAATATTTTCTACGTTTTTCTATAATGAGGGAGGCTCCCGTGTCCCTGCCCTAGTGTCCCTTGAAACTCGAGGATCTCTCTTGCTATCTCAAAAACTTGTCCACAGTCCCCACACTTCGATGAAACATAACGAAACACCCTTGATGCCAGTCTTAAGTGTTTTATAGAGCAACAATATGTTATGCCCGGCCCCGCTGAAAAGTGGTGAACGCTGGAACTGATTCTCAATGTGTCTCAAACCTGCACCTTGTGCACTTGTAGTCCCCATTCTACTATTTAAACTACTTGCAATAATTTCAGTCAAGATAATCAAAAAATTGAAAATAAGAAGAGACACACTGCAGGAATCCATCCAAATCAAAGTTCCAAAGCTGGGATGTTGAAACCCTGGAACTAAAAAAGGGGGATTCAACCAGTGGCTTTGGGAGAAAGAATGATAAGTCAGAACTTAGAAATTTTGGCACACGGTATGCCTGAACTAAAGCAAATTTGCAAACAAGCAACACGGAAAAAAAGAGTGGGGAGGAGGAGTGTTAACTGATTTGTTGACATAATGGCTGAATCCTCTTGAAGAAGGTGCCGAAGCAGAGGAGAACCCATTCTCAATTATGGCTTCAGTTTCCTCAGATGATTTATCTATTTCCATGCTGTTGCTGCAACCTTTTCTGCTATGTCTCATGCTGATAATTGAGATGGAGCGTAACAGTGAGAATGGACTAAGCCCTTTTTGTCTGCCCAATTCACATATAATTCGAGGACTAATAGAACGATTGCAATAGGGGTGGAGATGAGACTCGTTTCTTCTGCAGTTTCTAACTCTATCAAAGCAAATTGGGGGGATTAATTTTGCATTCGCTGTGATAGGTACCATGTTCGCAAATTGTCTCGGCAAAAGAACGAATTATTTGGTTTTCAAAAGCCGTCAACGTCTTTCATGGGAGCATTAATGCGTCACGGAATCGCTATATAGGGAGATGCCATCGTGTAACTAGGGGCTTTGTCATCTTATCATGAAATTTCACAGAATTTCCGAAAAAAAAAAGCTTAGTAAATGAGATATCCACTTGAACAAGTGTCCTACTAATAGTAAAGAGATAAAGGTTTTTGTTATTGATAGGTTCCACAAGCGAGCTTGGAATAAAGGGTTCAGGAGAAAGAAAGAGTATTATATTGAAGAGTTTAATCCCAAATACAATCATCATCAAAAAGCGTACATCGGGGCCAATATATCTTGGAGAGTCAAAATGCTTATTGCACAAATAAGAACCAATTCCCGTCAACTCCGTTGTGAAATTGAGCGTCGGAAAAGACCAAAAGAAGCTTGAGAAGAAAGGTTGTGTGTGTTTTGTACCTCCGGAAAAGTGGAAACAGAAAAACATTTCATTTTAGAGTGTGAAGCTTTCAAAGACAGCAGGGACAACTATATAAATATTGTGTGAGGCGGTCTGTCCCATAGGCTATTGTTAGCCTCATGGACGTTAAAATCATTTTCTTTCTTTCTTTATTACATTGAAATGTCTATGAGGGACATTATTGAGCTGCGATTGTCATAAATTTCAAAGTGAAGTTAATTTTCATAAATTTCGAAGTTAGTCTATTTTCTCAAAAATGTTTTCTCGTGATGGATGATAATGTTGTAGCGCAAATCTAACTAAACATTTGTGATATAGATCGTGGCTAAATTGAACATTTTATACATTGATATTTAAAAACTTGACACTCGTTTTTATATATAAATATGAAACTTTAATTAAAAAATCAAACCTGACTTAAAATTATAATTATTTTATATTTTATATTCTTCACCATTTTTTTTTGTGATACTAAATCATTTGTATGTTCAAGTTTATATGGAGTAGAAGGGAAGAGGGGAGGCCCTTGCTTCTTTGTCGCCCCTAAAGATTTTATTAGGATTTCACTACTTTGTATTGAGAGGTATGGTGGTGACTAGATAAAATGAAGTGGTGGTTATATTGGTGTTGAGAGTAGAGTCCAAGTACATGTAGAGAATAATTTGTAATTTTTTATATAAGTTGGAATGCATGATCGACAAATGGCTTAAAGGCATGTTTAGGTATAGTTTCTTGTGGGCGATACTTTGAGAGAGGATAGGTGTATATAATTATTGTTACACACACACCTACACAAAATGTCCCATAGAAAAGGACAAAAGGGTTAAATAAGCAAGCATATTCACCATATAACCAATCAACCATTATGTTAGTGGGAGACAACACCACCTTGTGGTTGTCCCCATTGGCATAAGAATCATGGTATGTTGGGATGTATATGTTGTTGTAGACCAACCCTCACAACTAATGTGGGATAACACACAAGTTATTTCTTGTTTCCAAACTATTGATGGTAGGATTTTTTATGGTGATGGTGTGCTCTTCAACAATGGCCAAGTTATGGTTGTGAATTGGGAGAATTCATAAAGGTGAGATCAAGCCTATTTGCTATGAGAAACGGGTTAAGCAATGGTTGGCTCTTTAGTTGTGATTTTCTTGCAAGCATTAGTTAGTCAGCTCTAGATGTTATAACTCTCTTAACAATGTGACATGATAAAGGATTTTAGGGTTTCGACATTGTCTTTTGAGTTCTTGATGTTTGCATGTGATTTTGGGTTTGTATTTGTCCTCGAGATTGTTGGCACCCTAAGGTTTTGGCAAGACTGCGCACACACCACAAGCCAGCATTGTGCGCGCGCGCCCAAGAGTTTACACCATGCAGTGCTAAGATGCAGTGCATGTGCCAACCAGTGATCTACTGTGTGTGCCAACCCGTTTTGTATTGCGCACAAAGACTTGAAGAGATCGCATGCATGTCAAATCCTCAAATATATTTAGTAATGATTGTAACAATTTTGTAACAACCTGAGAAGTCATGGTCGAGGTCGTGGGTGAGTTGGCAAGGTTGTTATGATTGCCACTCTCCAATAGACATAAGAGGAATGCATGTGGATATTTAAGGGTTGGGTTTTTGGTTAACAAAGAGTTCAGTGCTATGTTAGTTGGAGATGGGTTAGAGCTCCAATTAAGCATTGTATTAGTTCTTGTTATGTTCAGAGGTGTTATGTGAATATGAGAGAGAAAGTAGGTCGAGATTTGAGTGTATTGTTGGTCTATGTTTCACTCTAATTGCGCTATGAGTAGGCTTCATCCTTTGTGTAGTAAAATGTATCTGAATGGATTTAAGAATAATGAATGAAGCATGAAGCACTTTTGTCTATGTATCTTTTGTGTTATGGTATGAATGTATGTTTGTTATGTAGTATTATGCACAACACTTATATGAATATTATGAATGAATGTGAAGTGAATGCATGGTTTTAAGTGGAATGTTTTATGTCTGTACGATTCCTTCATGAGTTGCATGAAAACTACGGTCTCTATGATTCTCATGGTGTCTCGAGTGAGACCTTCTTCAGTCCTTGAAGATTGAATATGCCAACACCTATGGGGTATTTGTTGGTAAAGTCTTTCGAACACTGGGTCTGAAACCTCGAGCCAACAATTGGTTCCATTGTCGGGACCTGATAGTTTTGTGTTGCATTTTGAAGGAAGGACATGATGTGGAAACCTTTTAGGAAGGGGATAGAAGACTGGATCTCTAAGAAGGAGGACGTGTTTGTGTGACGAGAGACCAAGAACCTGCAAATCAACCTCGAACAATGGAAATAATGGTACATCTATATAGATTTACATGAAATTTTATTTGTTGAGTTCCCCTTTTTATTGCATGAGTGGATAAAAAGATAGATAGAGATTGACTCAGTGTGGAGAGCTAAAGAATCACTAGTTTGGGACTAAGATACAGTCAATAGATTAAAGTTTGCGGATAATAAGTGGGCCAGAGCCATCAATTTTTGGTTTGATCATGTGAAAGAAGGGTATATTGTTGAGTTCTTTTATTGAACGCAACAAGTCTTTCAATAATGTTGAAAGAAAGTTTGCAGTCGACTCTAGAAGGAGATTGTTGGAATAAATCCCTTTGTGGGTCAAGATGTTGTTTGTAGAGAAGGGGATAATGCACATGGATCCTGACAGGATGGCAAAGTAAACACCCCTCCCCCTCACGCGGGGAGTGGGGGGATGGAAAGAAGGGGAAGAAGAAAAGATGAAAGAAAAGGCGGATCCAACAGAAGGGATCAAGAAGAAGATGAGATGAGGTAAGGAGAGAATGGATTCAGAAAAATAGAGGAGAAGAAGAGTTGAGCTAAGGACTATTGATGTTTTGGTAGCTGCGGGAGGTATTTTCCGCATAGGTAACTTTTCTTAGAGAAGAAGAAGATTCCAAGAAGTCAAAGGAAGACCATTGAATAATTGAAGAACACCCAGGAAAATAATAAAGTGAAATAGAAGACCACAGAAGAGAAGTTGGCCCACAGGAAATAATAATAAAGTGGAAATATAATTTCCAGGAAAAGAAGTCGGCCCACAAAAAAGAATAAAGTAAATTTGAAAACCCAGAATAAGAAGTTTGCCCCAGACAGGCACCCAAATTAGTATAAATACAAGTATGGTTCAGTTCATTTGTACACACAAATAGTTCTCCTTATGGAGTGCACACTAGGCAATTGTGACAGTTTCGTTATTTATGGTCTTTGGTTCTCTTGGAGAGTGTGCTCCACTTGGGGAAGGATATTCTTGGTGGATCTTGGTGATTTCTCTTGTATGCTACCTCTGGAGAAGTTGCGTTAAGGTTGTGTGGTGTTGCTTAGTTGCTTCGTGCCAGTTATCAGTTGTAGTGGCAATTACCAATTACCAGTGGTGCCAGCTCTAGTGATGCGCCTATCTTGGTTCCAGCTCTATGGTGTGCTATCTTGGTGCCAGTTATGTGGTGTTGATCAGTTGTCTACCCTCGCTAGGGTTTGACAAGAAGAAGAGATAAGTATTTGTTATCAGGGTTCTTCATTGTTGGTTTTCTCTTGTGATTAGAGCTTGTTCATAGTTGTATTGGAATATTCTCTCTAAGAAAAGTTGGTTGGGTTTTTCCCCGAGTTTGGGATTTTCCCAAGATAAATATTTGTGTCTTCTTGTGCTTGTTTATTTGTTGCTTATATATTTCAATATATGATTATTGAATGTTGAAAGAAGATAAAAATGACATGGTAAATATAGTGTTAATGAAACTAATGAAAATCTAACATGGTATCATAGCAGGGTTCCTTCAGAACAGTCTAATCGTTGGAAGGAAGATCATGAGATTTGCCACATTACTAAGATTTGTCGTCGCACGTGCAATTTGTCGCTGCACAATTTTCTTTGTCAAGCTCGTTGAGCACTTATTATAAAATCGATTGGGACAAACTCCATCACGAATCAACTCGCCCTACTCTAGTCCACCTATTGCACCTCTCATATTGACTTTCCATCAAAATTAATTTTTTAGGGTTTTAGGCTTGTTGACATTTTCCTAGACATTTAACCTTCCGATTCGGATTTCTAATTTTTTCTTATTGATGTAATGTCTCAGATTAGAAGACAAAGTTGGATGGTGTACTTGTATATAAGATGAGGGTGTTTGCAGGAGACATACATTTATCCAAGCAGTGACAGTAGATCTAAAGGGATCTTATATCTAGTGCACTTAGAAGAAGCCCAAGAGTTGGAGGTAGAAGTGATGATGTATCCTACAATATATGACAACTCAAATGGGACATCAACAACTAGACTCCAGGTTTGCATATCAGGTTTGATATTTTATATTGCTACAGCTTAAGTAAGTGTTGTAACTATAATAACAATCTGTAGAGTGTTATTACTGTTATTGCTATCAAATGTTTTGTAACACTTGAATATTATTGGCAGGATGATCATTAAGTAAATGCTCCTTGTTCAATATCAATGATGCACTTGTTTACAAGATAAATTGATCTCCTCTGAGAGATGTTCTTGGTTGTTGACTTTGTCTCGAGCAGGTTAGCTTGTAAATTCCATGGAGGTTACCATGGAGATTTTGTTGTTCTTGTTTCTTGTTCTGAGCAGGTTACAATGGAGGAATGATTGGTCACAACACTGGAAGAGTGTTGTTCTTATTTCTTATTATTGTATGTTTTGTTTTGGTTTTTGTTCTAGGCAGGTCACAAGTGATAGATCTGAGAAGGAGTTATTGTGATGATTGTTCTCTTTCTTGTTTTTTTATTATTATTATAACAATATTATTCTTGTTTGTTGTTTTCCCTTGTTGTTTCTCTTGTTCTAGGTAGGTCACAAGTGATAACTATGAGAGGGAGCTATAGCGATGGTTGTAGGAGGCAACATATTAGATGGTCTCTAGTTTGAGACATGGAGCAGACTATCCAGATAAGAGGTTGTATACACGACTGTATACATCCATGTACCGAAGAAGAAGAGGATGAAGTTAAAACCTTATGGCAAGAAGGGTACTTTTGCGGGATACAGAGTATCTCATATGAAGATTGTTTGTAAGGAGTAGAAGGCTATGAACATAACCATACAGATACCTCTAGTTGAGTTGATCGCTCTTCAGATCATCAAGAAGATTTAATAGAGCGAGAAGAGACTACCCAGAATCATTGCAGTGACCGAGAAGAGACCAACATGGTCTCATGATACTTTGCATGATGCAAAGGGGATGCAGATATATGGCATTGATGAGCCATATCATGAGGAGGAGCAGTTGGCTCCACCAGTGGTGAGGCAGGCGGCCCCACCAAGTACCAGCTCGGAAGGAGCTAGAGTTCAGAGTGAGTCAACTCTCGGGATCCAATAGCGAGCAACAACCTCCCCAGGACAGTTCATAGGAGACCAGACTTCAGAGGAGGTCAGCACATGTAGAGGGAGAAGATGTCTTCGGAGATTCTATAGACTCAGAGGGAGTCAAGCTTCGAAGGGAGCATGCAGACTCAGAGTGAGCCTGATCTCAGAGAGAGTCAATGGCTTAAAGACTTTCATTCATTAAGTATTCCTCCTCAAATTCAGATGGAAGAGAGAGACGTCTTATAGGATTGACTGACAAATGCCATGAGTTTAGGAGGCTAGATCGTAGCTTCAGAGACTTATAGGATATGTGAGATCTCCTAGAAGGATTCCCTTATTTCAGTAAACTTTGCTACAGTGACAGAAGAGGAAGCCAGTCCAAAGGACTGGGATATGGATTTTTTCCTTGGTTCCAAGACCATAAGGGAAGTTAGTGGTGAATTCCAAGTTGATATACAAGATCAAGCATGCTGCATATGGTAGCATAGAGATGTGCAAAGCTAGATTTGTGGCCAGAGGATTCTCCCAACAAGACGAAGATAATTACGATGAGA
Organism: Picea engelmannii; assembly: GCA_009831015.1. NCBI lineage: Eukaryota > Viridiplantae > Streptophyta > Pinopsida > Pinales > Pinaceae > Picea > Picea engelmannii. The sequence goes on from ML842789.1 coordinate 11,719, forward strand.
CACTTGCTCCAGTAGCCAAAAGAAGTGTGCATAGAAAATCCATAAGACACATGAGAAGGAGTCTCATGTCGGCAGATTGAAGAAGGCTTTATACGGGCTTAAGCAGGCCCCCACGACAGGATGTGCTAGACAATTATTTTGATGAGCTTGAGGATGGTTGCCCCTTGATATTGGATGACCTATTTCTTATAGGGGATGAGAAGCTCACACATGGGTGCAAGAGGGAACTCACTTCAGATTTCGAAATGAACGATCTAAGTCTGATGCATTATTTCTTAGGATTGGAGGTGTGGCAGAGGCCATATGATATTTTCCTTAGCCAAGGAAAATATATTGTTGAGATCCTACAGAGATTGGGGATGATGGACTACAAGTCCATGGCCACACCTTTGATGACAAACCTAGAGCTCTTGAGTGATTCGTATTCAGATTTGGTGGATCCCACTATGTATAAACAGTTGATCAGATCATTGATGTACCTAGTTAACACCAGGACAAACATATGTTTTGCAGTGAACACTTTGAGTCAATACATGGTTGAGACTAGACATGTACATTGGATAGTTGCAAAACATATGCTGAGGTGCGTACATTGTATAGTCGGATATGGATTGAGATATGTCTCGGATGGAGATGTGAAGATGCATGGTTATACGGACTCTGATTGTGTAGGAAGTGTTGTGGACCAGAAAAGCACCTCGGGTGTTACTTCGGTTTGGTATCAGGCGTGATCTCATGGTTGAGTAGAAAATAAACATCGATGGCACTCAGTACAACAAAGGCAGAGTAATTGCGGCCAATGTTGCAAGTCATGAAGCAGTGTGGCTCCGGAAGTTGCTTGCAGGGTTATTTGATCTAGAGTTGTAGCCAACTTTGATACATTATGACAATGAAAGTTGTGTGATGTTGTCAAAGAATTATGTGTTTCATGACAAGTCAAAGCATATGGAGATCAATACCTCTACATCTGAGACATGGTGTAGAGAGGATTTGTGGAGCTCTGTTACATATCCATCGATGAGAAGATAATGAACATTCTCACCAAGCCTTTGTCTAGAGTGAAGTATGAGTACTTCAAAGACAAGCTTGGCGTGATGCAGAATGTCCACCCTCGTTGAGAGGGAGGCTTGATGTTTCTCCTACAGTGGGCGCTCCCTTTGGCCAAGGGTTTCCCAGATCATTCATGTGAAGTGACTAAGGGAGTAATGAGTAGCCTGGTACAAGTCTTGCCTACTCCATGTGAAGTGTTTAGATGTGATTGAGACTTGTAGCGCGGTCTTGCCTACGCCATGTGAAGTGGCTAGGTGTGATTAGAACCATGGCATAGCCTTGCCTAAGCCATGTGAAGTGGATAGATGTGATTGGGGATATGGTCGTAGTCTTTCCTACACCATGTGAGGTGGGTAGGTGTGAATAAGACTACTGGGAGAGGAGAAACATCACAGCTCGATACAAGTCTTACCTATGCCATGCGAGTTGGCTAGGTGTGAATAAGACTTGTGGAAAGTATTTCCTATGCCATGCGAGGTGGCTAGGTGCGAATAAGACTTGGACCATGGGATAGCCTTTCCTAAGTCATGTGAGGTGGATAGGTGTGAATAGGGCTATGGAGGTAGTATTTCCCATACCATGCAAGGTGGATGGGTGTGAATAAGATTGCAAGAAAATAAGAAGGAACATCACAACATACTCAGGAGGATTATGGCAGTAGTTGTGTACCACTATAGCGGTGGTTGTGTACCACTATAGCGGTGGTTGTGTACCACTGGCGGTGATTGTGTATCACTGGATAGTAATTGTGTACTATTATAGTAGTGGTTGTGTACCATTGGCGAGGATTTTGTATCATTGGACAATAGTTGTGTACTACTATAGTGGTGGTTATGTACCACTGGCGGTGGTTGTGTACCACTTGCGGTGGTTGTGTACCATTGGACAATAGTTATGTACTACTATGGCAATGGTTGTGTACCACTATGACAGTAGTTGTGTACTACCATGACCTGGAAACAATTGTGTTCCATTGGATGGCATTGTAGTAGTTGTGTGCTACTAGTTTATTGTCATGTAGTCGTGGAGACTACTAGACTGCTTGAAAATAGTTGTGTGCTACTTATTGATTTCAGCATAGTCGTAGAGACCATGGCAGATGATTCGAGCTATCGATGGCATGGTAGTAGTTGTGTGCTACTTTGGACGAAGACATCCTGGAAAGATACCTACCTAGCTAAGAGGGAGTGTTGATGTTTTGGTAGCTGTGGGAGGTATTTTCCTCCTAGAAAAAATTTCTTAGAGAAGAAGAAGATTCCAAGAAGTCAAAGGAAGACCATGGAACAGTTGAAGAACACCCCGAAAAAAGAATAAAGTGAAATAGAAGACCACAAAAGAGAAGTCGGCCCACAAGAAATAATAATAAAATGGAAATATAATTTTCAAGAAGAGAAGTTGGCCCACAGAAAAGAATAAAGTAAATTTGAAGACTTGAAATAAGAAGTCGGCCCCAGATAGGTGCCTAGATTAGTATAAATACAAGTTTGGGTCAATTCATTTGTACACACGGATAATTCGCCTTCAGGAGTGTGCACTAAGCAGCTGCAACTGTAAGCTGGAGGTTGAATTTCACGAGGATTGTTTGATGAAAATGTTTATGGCTACTCTAGAGGGGAAAGCAAGATTATGGTATGAAGGTTTAAAACCGTGCAGCTTATACTCTCTTAAAGATTTCCATATAACATTCTTTAAGCATTATGGAGAATCTAATCCTTCATTCTTGGTGTTTGAAGATTGTTGTGAGTTTTGTGAACATTTTATTAAGTACCTTGAAAATGCTTTTGGTGATGAAAAGTGTATGAATGATGAAATCATATAAGCCCTTTATGAATATTTGCCCCAACAACAGATAGTAGCCCCTCCTTTGGCTGAAGATGAAGCTGATCAAGAAATTGTTGTTAAAATTTGCTTTCCTTCTCCTAAACTTGATGAAGATATTCAACAAGACAAAGTGTTTCAAAGTTGTCTTTCTTCCCCTATGAATGATGTGGTTGTTCAAATTCTAAGTGGCGTAGACATGGATGAGGGTTCTAAAACTGCATCTATGGAGACTTCAAGCAGTGAACAAACAAATTGCATAGAGTTTCAGGAAAGCAACAAAACAACGTATGCCATTTTTCAATCAGAAATACAGAAAGATAATGAAGAGGCAGTTGTTTTATTTGATTCATTTGAAAATCATGGTTTTGAAATTGCATCCATGGAAACTCTAGACTGTGAAATAGTCCATGATGTTAGCTTTTCACATTTTCTAGAAGATTATGAGCATGAACTTATTTCCATCCATTCATTTGAAAATCAAAAGGATGGTCCTCAAGAAAATTTTCAGAAGGTTGATAAAACCAAACCTGAATTGTTTGATGAACAAGAAGATAGCCTCGATACACATATTATGGTTGTCATATTTAAAGAAGTTCAAAGATGTTTGAATGTTTTCGTCGAAGTGCAAGGAAAGGTAGAAAAACCTATTGCTGCCATTTCATTCGAAAATACTCTCAAGATTAAAGAAGTAAAGCAAAAACTTGTGAAGAAAGCATGTCCATCTGTCTTAACCCCTAAAAAAGAAATGTTCTCTCATGCGTTTCATGACCCCATGGCATGCTATATGGAGAACCTTTATAGGTTGAATCTACAGTTGATGATGGGTTGTGAGATTAGGAATGAAGAGGACGACAAATCGATGTCGGTATTAGATATGGATTGCTTTACACCAGAAGTTTCATTTCAGTTAGAACTATCTTTTGATTCAAAAGGTTGTTATTTCAGTAGTTTCAATAGATTTTTCAGCCTCTTGATGGAAATCGACAGGACGAATCCCCTGAAAACAAGAAAGCAGTGGAAGAAAGGATACAGGATTGTTTGTTTATGCATGTGTTGGAAGATCCTTTTGCAGTTTTGCTAGAAACGATGAACAATCCTAATATTTTTAAAATTCTAAGATTCAGATTCACACGTAACTTCCCGAATGAGTTTTTGATGAACAAGCTTTGGAGTGAGCATGTGCAAAGAAAGCAAGCAACAAATAAAATGCCAGCGTGGCTGCACTGGCGCTTTCATTTCACCTAACTGGTATCTTTCTCCAGCAGTTAGGGTAGGTAGGAGCGAATATGCTTGATAGTCAAGCATTTTTCAAATTTAGAATTTCCAAATAAAGTACTCAGTCAGGTGTTTAGCAGTATATCTGGTATTAAATTTCCAGGATAGAACAAGGCACAGACTTGTTGTGGCAGCAACACATGGATGAAGCATCAAGTCTTCGCATTATTTGCTACCTCACAGGGAGGATAGCATCCCCAGTTGGAGCCTATGTTATCACTATAATAATTTCTTGGAATCTCAGTCTCGAGATTTGGCAGGTCGCTAAATCGATATAAAAGCATGATAGATTAGTAGGTAGGGATAAATATAGCAGAAAGATGAAGTAGATGGGGCCCAACGGGTCATGATCATGAGTGTTACTAGATCAACGGTCGAAGGATGCATCGGGTGGAGAAATAGTGCATCGGTTAATATCCTGGAGGCGGGCCGATAAGAATACTGCGGTTTTGTTTCGAAGGTAGGTGGCGCCACCAGATACATATCTGCGGGGAGAGCGGGTAAGCCTGAAACTACCCAAGTCCACCCTAATGTCACGTGTCAGAAAATCATTTGATATATGTCAAATCCAAGGATCGCATGGGGAAAGGGACAGCCAGTCAAATCACTTCACGCCACTTGTTCGAGTGATTTTTCGTCCATGCGATGCTAGGTGAGCGTCGCCGCCAGATAACCGATTCGAAGGCTCATCATTAAGAATATATTGGCTGAGCATGACAAACTATTGTACTTGTAAGTACTTTTGTTAGTAATTCATGATTAGAAATCAATGACTATTGTCTTTCAAAATATGGATGACATTACTCTGTTTTGGGCAATCGACGCTTCATTCCTGAACGAGGTAATTACAAACCGGATTAGCTTCCTAATTTCTGTACAATTGAGGGAGATAAGCTTATGTTTTCTGCAACACCGGGAAAAAAGGATAAAGCAGACCAAGTGGCCTCCAGTGAACTAGGATTTTCAACTAATATGACAAATTCATCATTGAAGAAGAAAGAGAAGTTGGTTGCACGGATATTAGCAATGAAATTTCATACAAAACCCGCAAAAGAGTCAGAAGCAGATAAGGAGGTCAGATTAAATCCCATCATGAAGGATTTAATCATCAATGGATACGTCGATGAGCATCACACACGAGCTGTCAAGAGGAAAAGGAGTAAGAGACAGAAGATAGAGGTTAAAGCTAAGGAGGTTGAGAGCGTTGGAGAAAACCTATCGGCTTGGCTTGACACTTTAAAGGAAGAAATTGCTAATCTGAAATAGTTCTCAGAATAAATTGAGTATGTTTCATAGAATTTTGTAATGATATGGACATGTGGCGTTCAAAGCAAAAATCTTGAATATGTCAGTTTTGTCTATAACGCTCCCTATAAATTAGGAGTACAATTGTTACACGTTACTCCTTTTTGTAACTGATGTCTATTTTTAGAACTGTAGGGAATTTGAATCGTTTTGAATCCCGTATGTAATCTATCTATATATTATTCCAAAGAAAAATGAAAAGGAGGACTGACCGGAGAAAGGCTTGCCCTCGTAGCAAGAGGACGTTGTAATTTCCTAGAGCTAAATTGAATATATAATGCAGAATCGTTTTGAACTCTTTATGAAAAGATTCTAATGGTTGTGATATGAGTTTTGTTTTCTCTCATAGTGTGTATTTCTTGTGTCTCTAGAATTCCATTTACATCTTCTTTTGTTTAAATTGGAGAGTCAAAGGTCCATAATTCATCTTATGATGCTCTTGACTTAAGCGATTTAAAATATGTAAATTTATTCCTAGCTAATTCATAATTCATTCCAATAATGCTCTGATGCAGTTAATTGTTTTTCCTTTTCCTCTTTCACCCTACAAATTTCAATTTAGAACTTAGATTCATTGCCTCATTTAGCCTTTCTCCTCTGGATAGTTCTAATGGCATGCTATTGTTTATTTACTTTCGACTCCATAGCGCTAAGTGTCCCTCCCCTTCCTAGCCAACAAATTTATCAAAACCCCCCCAAAACGAACTAAATCTAGCCACTGATTGCCAAAAAAATATCAAGTGACACGAGAGAGCCCACTCTGAGTTGAGCAGGCTAGTGCCCAGCTCTAAAGTAGGCTGAAACAGTTACCTATGTCATTTTTCTATCAACCAGACAAAATTTACAGAGTGTTAACATGGGTGACAAACAAGTGTCAAGATCCAATATGAAGAGAAGAAAAATTGTGCAAGAAGGTTGTGTGGAAGAAAAATCTATGCCAGAGAGAAGCATAGAAGAGGAGAGGTCGTTGAAGAGATGTGGCATTAGGAGTGAGGTATCATGAGAGGATACCAAATGTAGTGGGAGTAGGATCAAAGAAAGCGAGGTCAGATCCCCTTGGATGGTAAGAGAGGTAGTCACATCGAAGGAAGATGGGGCGGAGAGTAGTGGTGTTGACACAACATAAAATAACGATGGGGCCCTCTAAGAAGGACTTGATACCTTGGTGATAATTTGAAGGCTTGCATGGCTATATGTTCTTTGAAAAGAGGCAATGCAGAACATCACTAGTTCATGTGTGAAGGTAAATGGTCTTTGAAAAGAGTCAGAAATGATGTATCTAAGATCGCGTAACTAGAAACTACATTCAAACACATAACTCTGACACGGTACCTGAAGTATAAGGCTATTGCACTAGCGAGACAAGGAAGGTCCCTTACAAAAATAAAGAGAGATCTCCTAAGATAATTTGAGAAGTTGAAGTCAGAATCATAGTGTATAATAAAGATCAAAGAGATTAAGCAACAAGTTGGAGCAACCATGTGGGATTATGACCAGGGTTTCAAGATTTTGTTGGACATAATGACATTTCAGATCCAAGACGTCCAACACAGAGAATAGTTTATTGTTGAACTCCTACCACACATTCAAGTCTTACTCACCTAGTAGAAGGTAACAACCCAAGCGAATCCCATAGAAATTTCAATGCGCTTAGAGTCTACACCAGGAGGTGGAAAGACATCAACAGGGTTGGACATGTACAATCCTAGCTTGTGAATCTTACCATGCAACTACAAGATATGGCAAAGGCTAAGGTGGTACGTGAGAATGTATGGTGCACCCTGTGTCACGCATAAGGTCACCATAGAAATGAGTGTCATGCGTTAGGAAGTTACACTGTGATGGGCACGCCAAATCCATTTTCGACAAGACCACAAAATTAGTGGTTTGAGATCTACAGACAATGGGATCATATAGCTCCCCATTTTCCAACAATGCAGAAGTATCAAAACACTACACACACTCCATTTTTGTTGTTTTGCAAATCCATGGACTATGATCTGAACAATTGTAGGCCATTGCAGCTAATGAAGGAGCACATTGCAAATGCTTATTGGGTCCTAGAAGAGAATAAGGGTGGAGACCATGGGGGCTTCGACCAGGGAGGCTTCGACCAGGGAGGCTTCGACGAAGGATATGGAAGAGGAAGAGGATACAATGGAGGAGGAAGACCACCTACCTATTTTAATTGTGGTGAGATACGCTGCTTGTCATTATTTTGTACCAAGCTATGCACACTCTGTGGGTATTGCCACAACACAGACCATGTCACAAAGAATTTCCTACATGGTGAGTATTGAGCCATGTGAAGATCATAAGTTGGAAGAATAAGTAGATGTATGAGTGGTAACCTAAGGAGGCATATGTATGGGAGCTGAACTGAAACAAGGAGGAATTTCATAGTTGAATGTAGAAGGAAAGATCAGAAAAGCAGTGCAACCACCTCCTAAGTTTGACACCGCATAACAAAAGTAATTCTTGTGTGACACGCAGAGGGTGTTGGAAGAGGACAATGCACATGAAGAATTGAAACACACAACAAAGAGGGCATTGGAAGAGGCATGCTCGTGTGAAGAATTGCAATGCACGGTGCTGAGGGAATTGGAAGAGGCACGCGTGCGTGAAGAAGTGCAATGTATAAAGTAGATGGCACTAGAAGAGGAACGTGTGTGAGAAGAGTTGTGACACACAACACGAGAGGAAACACAATCAAACACTTACCCCGAGGATGAATTAGAGAACCATGTAAGTGACTTCTTACATTGTTGTCTTAAGGTGTTAGGTGATCCTATAGTTGCAAAGAAATTTACCTACATGTTGACAAGATGTATGGAGGAAGGGGAGACCGATGTGGCTATTTTTGCCCCATTATCAGAACAATATGTGCACCATGTAAGTAGGAGGAAGCACACATAAAGATAATTTAAAATGACAGTTGAGCAAGGAAGTTACAAGATAGATGGTGTCATGTTGGACCTGGGATTTGACATGAACATCTTATCGAAGAAATCATGGGAGTCGATGGGTAAATTGAAGTTGTTGTGGTCCCCCATTCAACTCGGGCTTGCCAACCAATATAGAATTTATCCCATTGGCAGGTTGGAAAAAGTGGAAGTGGACATTGATGGGGTAAAAACTAGAGCAGAGTTTGAAGTGATTGAAATTATGGATAACTCAAAACCATATATAGCTCTACTTGTCATTGATTGGGAATTTGATAATAATGCCATACTGAATCTGAAGCAATGACATATGTCCTTTGAGATAGACACCTCACAAGTTATTGAGCCATTAGATCCAAATGAGGGCAATACATATAATGAGCCCATGAATGAATATGCATGAAGCTTGATCATAGAAAACATATACAACATCACAAGACACGAAAAAGACTATGTGACTCTGATAGCTGATGGTGAGTTGAGATGGAGAAGTGTTTGTTCCTATGACACAGATTCAGAGGATGTAATGGCAAGATGGAAAAATAACTTGTATGAGGTATCAACCAAGAGGTACGCACAAATCACTAAAGCAATGTGTTGGATCCGATCAAATTTGTGTGATCTACCAAGGTTTGACTAGACAGGATCAGTCAACACATCATCAATGCAAATGGAGGAGAGTGTGCCTGACACCCAAAGGATTATGGCCATGGGCACAGTAGTTTAAGGAACACATGTGCACTGGCGGGTGATGCACAACGCATATATACAGGAATGGGTGCAGGTGGTGAAGTGTATCAAAGTAAGGTTCTAGCCCACGATCAACTTCAAATTAATGAACTAGTGCAAGGGTACTGAAGATCCTCAGGAACATATTTGTTTTTATGAGAGGCATTGGACAACCAAGAAGATTCCTAACACATAATGGGTTCACAGGTTTGTCAATACCATGGATATGGTACCTAGAAGTTGGTACATCTAGAAAGAGATAAGAAGGAAAATAGGAGAAAATGAGCAGTCGGTTCTACACCAACGTTCAACTTTACGTTGGAGGTTCTTTCGCAAAAGGAAGTTTTGTTAGGAATCAAGGATTTCATCTTCCATCAATAGTACAAAGACACTGCACAAAAAGTTGTTTGTGCATACCATAAGTCGATGCCGAAATGAATGCAATCAAATAACCTGCACATTTGTGGGTTAAGGCCATTCAAACTTTGGTACATTGGTATGGTTAGCGCGACAAAATTAGCAAAACCCAACGAGAGGCCATGGCAGGTGCTGAGAAATAGAATTTGATTGAAGAAATATCATGGCTCGTAGGGGTCATATGCACTGTAAGAGGCATTGCGCATGAGGAAAGTGCACGGTGGATAGGCACTGCATAGGGTTAGAGTAGGACTTATAAGTATATTAGTCCTAAAATACATAATAATTAGGCAGATTAGACAAGTCAGGAAAATAAGGCGGGTTGAGATAGGTCGTACCTAAAAGAAATTTAGAATATTAAGAGGATATTAAGGTATAAATGCTCGAGTACAAACCAAAGGATAGACCAGTTGGACACGAAAGGTGGATATCAAGATGTAGGTGGATACAACAACAAAGAGGTAGGTGGTTTGTGCTAGGATGGGTGATGATAACATGGGGAACTGGAATAAGTTATGGAAATAATTCCCCATGACACACTGACAATTATGGCAGTAAAGGCTATTGTTGGTCGGCATTAACGAGGAGCGCAAGCTTAGATAGAAAACTAAGTAGCTAGGTATTGTGGGGGGGAAGTCACCCAACTAGTATTTAACTCTCGAATGCGGCACTTCCATTCATTATTTTTGTAGAGAGAGTAGAGTGCAGAGCATAAAGCAGAGTGTAGAAAAGAGAGTCAAGTGCAGAGCGACTGGAACACCAAGAGCATTATAGTTTTAAGCAAATTAGTGCCATACATTCAACACACATAATCCTTCCCAGTCATAGTTTCCATGGTGATATCAGAACAGAGCACTCGAGCAAAGGGTGGTTGAACAATAAGCCAATGGTGCCAAGCAATCAACAAGGACAATGGATTCCATGAGCAAGTTTAAAGCACAGAGGAAAGTCTAGGTAGTAAAGGACCAACACGTGCCCAAGTCCAAAATCCCGAATGAGGTAGGTATCAAAGGCCCTTTGTTAAGTAGGGTTCCCCAACTTAAACATGCATATTTCAAATTACAATATGAAGAGAATGTCTTGGAATTGTGCTTTTATGCATACCCACAAGTTATTGCAGGGGTCGAGGGAAAACCATTAGTGGTCACTGGGAAATGAACTAAGCCCCTCAAGAAATTAGGGATAATTTCATTAGTGGATTGCCCAAATTTTGGGTGCATCCCGTCCATCAATTTGTGTGTCATGTTTTTACTCAACGGATTGCATGGTGGGTTCCTCTAGCTAGATAAGGCAAACTAGGTCTACGTCAACATAATGCACTAAATCTTGGGCCTTCCTATAAAAGGAGATGATTCGACTAACAAAATAACAACTAAGGATGTCATGTAAGAGGAGATGTACACAAAGTATGGTACACAAAAAGGATCAAGAGGAGTGGTTATTTCAGAGATAAATAATGCCAAAATTTGATTCGCCACATAGATACTTTCTTGCAAAATGTTGCGCAAATGGCACAAGGATGAGTGCCCACTAGAGGTAATTGTTGTCGTAGAGCGATGCGTCCAAGGAGTCAGGATGCCTTAGGCATAATACTTATTGAACGAGTTCATCCAAGACTTCTTGAAGGTGTAGGACCTCGACAAGGAGTTTTACTACAGTTGGGTGTTACTCCTGCTAGCCATGTTACTGTGGAAGCCACCACCAAGCCGCAAGTATGACGTAGAGGTGTCTCCATCCTTCCCCTCTTTGAAATTCCTAGAGTTGCAATACTAGAAGGATAAGAAGATCAAGTGCACGAATAAAACAACTTTCTAACAATGGTACACATAAGTGATCTAAGTGACTGTGCATACCATGCAACCTCATTAATAGGTATGAGGACTATCTCTAGTTTGATTGTACTTTTCATAATGTTTTCATCACCCCAGGCATAGATCCGCGGGTCGATCCATAGATCCTCCCTTTCTACATTGTCGAGAAGGATATTCAATAGGTCATTGTAGAGTGGCCAGACAAACTTCGACTAACACCTGACGATGATGTAGAGTAACTGGAAACAAGGACTAAGAGGAGGTAAGAGAGGATAAATACAAAGTTAACCTAATAGAAAGGTAAGGAACCAATGATGAGCAACAACATGCCTAGACAACCCAAGGAAAGTGGAAAGGACTAGCGGGTCAGTGGAAGCGTATAGAGGTAGCCAAAGAAGCAGGAAAAGGGAATGGGACCAAGAGGAATCAAGCACAAAGAACCCCAAAGAAGACTTTGCCCATGAAGAGAAAATGCACATTGATTGAGCCAATCCCAAGCCCTGGATCTAGTGAACAAGAGAACACACTGAGTTCATTGCAACAAACCGAAATTGTGCTCGTTGAAGAGGAAGCCCCCTCTTAGATGCATGTGATGTCCGCCATGCACACGCTATTGACTGGTCAGATGGGAAAAACAAATCATCACCAACTCCCCATAGTAAGAACTAGGGAAATACCCTACACCAGTCATGAACATTATTAAGGTGCTCCAAGCCAATTTGGACGTGCAACAAATTATGAATAGAGAGTCGTGACTATCTCCAGTTTGATTGTACTTTTCATAATGCTTTCATCACCCCATGCACAGATTCGCAGGTCGATCCGGAGATCCTCCCTTTCTACATTGTCGAGAAGGATATTCAATAGGTCGTCGTAGAGTGGTCAGACGAACTTTGACCAACACCATACTATGATGTAGAGTAACTGGAAACAAGGACTAAGAGGAGGTAGGAGAGGATAAATACAAAGATAACCTAATAGAAAGGTAAGGGACCAAAGATGAGCAACAACATGCCTAGACAACCCAAGGAAAGGGGAAAGGACTAGCGGGTCAGTGGAAGCATGTAGAGGAAGCCAAAGAAGCAAGAAAAGGGAAAGGGGCCAAGAGGAAGCAAGCACAAACAATCCTGGACAAAACTTTGCCCACAAAGAGAAAATGCACATCGATTGAGCCAATCCCAAGCCCCAAATCTAGTGAACAAGAGCACACACTGAGTTCATTGCAACAAATCAAAGCTATTCTCATTGAAGAGGAAGCCCCCTCTTAGATCCATGTGATTTTCACCATGCACATGGTATTGACTGGTCAGATGGGAAAAAAAAATCATCACCAACTCCCCATAGTAAGAGCTAAGGAAATCCCCTGCACCAGTCATGAGCATTGTTAAGGTGCTCCAAGACAATTTGGACGTGCAATAGATTATGAATAGAGAGTCGTCATACAAGTTAGATGAGCCATATTTGGAGCTTGCTCCAACATATATCTCCACATTCCAAGAAAAATGGGTCACGTGAAGCACAACTGGCACCACATCACCGCACAATAGTACCCAGAGGAGAGTGTTTTAGTTCAGCCCATTCGTCGTCACAACCATCGAGCCACCCACTAGTGTAGAGCATCATCTATTACCTTACATTGAGCTACAGTTGGCACAGGTGCCTTCACAAGGCCTGCAAACCTATATGGAAGGGCTTTGTGCACTCAACTAGCCCCATATAGAGCTGCAACAAAAGCATGAGAAAGAGATTGTTGCGCACCAGGAAACTCAACATAAGCATGACCAAGAGATAGTTTCACATAAGGAGATCAAAGAACTCCACAAAGTGGAAGTGATTGCACACATTATTGATCAGTGCAGTGGAGGAAGTATACATGCAAGTCCCTAGTATAGTCGTAGAAAGTGAAGGAGAGGGTCCAATACCTGGAGGAATAGAACATATAACTTCATGAAAAGTTGAATACCGCCCAATCAAAAAAAGGGGAGTTACAACAACAAATTGTTGTTGCAGAAAAAGCACTACAAGAAGGACAAGTGTGTGTAGCCGATTTCTCGAGGGTAGTTGACTACAAATTCAAGCTCTAGATGCACCTCCAGAATGCCCCTAAAATCAACACCATCGATCAGATTGCATCTGCATATTTTGCGCACAAATCGATGAAATGAAGTAAGTGATACCCTCCCTACCATTGGTAGAACAATAAGGAGCCATGACAACAATTTCTAGCCTCCTTCAGGAGATTCATTTGTCTGAACTAACCAATAGAATCTATCAGACATTATGATCGACACAGTGGAGAAGGCCCAACAACACTACTACAAACTTATAGATAGGCATACAAGGGAAAACCAATGGTAGAACTAGGTGCACTTGTCAAACCTACCACCAGGATGATCACACCAGTTGACGTTGAATATTTTTTCAAAAAGAGGAAGGACCTAACATAAAAAAAATCTGAGGATGATGACCACTTCAAAGAATTCATCGAATACCTCATTAATAACATACCATTCATTACCTCGGTCGCACCATAAGCAACTTCGTTGGTTCAAGGACGAGCCAACTAAAAGTGTTGGGGACATGTTGGCACCCTAAGGATTTAGCAAGACTGCGCACATGACCAAGAGTTTTCACTGTGTAATGCTAATATGAAACACCTATTCCAACCAGTGATCTACTACGCTCGTCAACCCATTTTGTATTGCACGTAAAGACTTGAAGAAATCACATGCATGTTAAATCCTCGGAGATCTTTAGTAATGATTGTAACCATTTTTGTAACAACCCGACTAGTCATGGTTGAGGTTGTGGGTGAGCTAGCAAGGTTGTTATGATTTCCACACTCTAATAGAGATAAGAGGAATGCATGTTGATATGTAAGGGTTGGGTTTTTGGTTAACAAAGATTTCATTGTTATATTAGTTGGAGATGAGTTAAAGCTCCAATTAAGCATTTTATTAGTTCTTGTTATGTGAATTTGAGAGAGAAAGTAGATCGAGATCTGAGTGTATTGTTAGTCTCTATTTTTTATCTAGGTGGATATCGGTGGCCACCCACATATTTCAACTGGCTTCAAACAGTCTTCTGGCATTTTACTATTTTTAGCAGTTTTTCGGTTCCTAAACTTCCAGGGCCATTTTGAGGGCCTAAATGAAGTTTTCCGGGATCGATCACGTCATTGATGGTTGAAGACTCCCATTAAGCCCCAAAAATGAATCTCCTCATTGATACCTTTCCAACGAGCTATCATGCTCCCGAAAGGGAGATCGTATGCCAAAGTTATGCCCCCGGAAAGCTGATACACCAAACTACCCAAAAACGGGGTCCACAAAATTGTTGGCTTTTCATCTTCCAAGGTTAGGGTTTTGGATTCTCTTTATGTTAAAAAGGCCTTTGGAGCCTCATTGTAATAATGATATTCTTGTGAATGTGAGTAGCCGTCACATCTCTTCTTAGAGACAAGCTACCACCATTCTAGTGAGTCTTTCACTCTGTATTTCTACAGTTTTGTACATTTCGCTCATTAATAGAAATTGTGTATTATTGTATCTCTGTGTTTATGTTTGCATACATGATATATTTCTATTATATTATTGGATATCTGAGATATCTCTATATATTTATTTATTATATATCCGCTCTCATTTCGTGCCAAAAATAATCCAGATAAGTGGTTTCAGAGCAGGTTGCTCTTGATTGTTTTTTAGTGCATTTCCTTGACGAGGTCCGAGTATAGCAAGTTGGGTCTTGAGATTATCTCTCTTGAGGACAATCGCTCTCGCACGCCCAAGAAACCCTCTATGGCGGAAGAAAAGAAAAACAACGGAGTAGAAGATTCTATTAATTTGTTGCTTGAGCAAGCTCTCATGCGACAGATGGACGAAATGATGGATAATTTTTCCCACATCCTTCAACGCTTGTCGACAACAACAGACACATCCTCATTAAATTACCACTTTGGAGGCACCTCGCCTTTCAAGGTACAAGTTAATTTTGATATTCCCATATTTGAAGGACAAATAGATGTGGATTCCCTAGAAAAATGGTTAAATATGCTAGAAGGTTATTTCTCTGTTCATAATTTCTCCGATAGGGAAAAGATCACCTTCACACTCCTTAAGGATCTCCCCCATGTCAAACATTGGTGGGAAACTTACTGGGAGAAAAGTTCCATAGAGGAGTCTGGAATATATAGTGTCGAGCCCACTTGGGATTTTTTTGTGGATGCGATCAAGGAACAATATTACCTTGTTGGAAACTATGACAACTAGTACATGAGATGGACCACACTGCGGCAAGAGAGGGGCCAAGTAGTGTCAGAGTTCACCAATACCTTCCATACCTTTCACACTAAGATGGGTATCAAAGACTCTGAGCGACACCTAGTTCTCAAATACCGTGGGGCTCTACACAGATACATCCAAACTGAAATGGATTTTCTGGACATCTCATCATTGGGTGTTGTTTATCAATATGCTGTTAAAATCGAGCATAAATTTAAGCACCAGAACAAGCGGGAGTTTGGGTCTGCCAATCCGCAAAAACCAAAGTATGGTAAAGATGACCCTAACAACCAACCTTTAGAAAACCAGTCCAAGCCACAGGAAAATAAAGGTAATAAAAAGACGAAGAAGGACACTGGAAAATGGTGTGATTTCCACAAAAGCCCCTGGCACAACATTAGTGAATGTTGCTCAAAACAGTCATTGGTGGCTGAGATCAAAGACAAGGAGCCAAACCTTGATTCAGAATCTGATTCGGAAAATATTGGTAGAAGACATATCATCGACGCAGACCCCACTTCTATTGTCGCTACCACAACGATTCAACCAAAAGAACCAACAGATCCTGAAGAGGAGGAGTGTCTTTTTCATTCACAGATGTGGGTGAAGGGGACCCTGGTGTATTTTATTATTGATAGTGGAAGCTAAAAGAACCTCATCTCAACATAGGTCATCAAACAATTGGGATTGTCAACAACACCACACCTGCAACCATACAACATCGGGTAGCATCGCCAGGGATGAGATATTTGTGTTAGCCAACAATGTCGATTTGTCATATGACATCTATCCCTTCAAGGATGAGGTATTGTGTGATGTTTTCATGCTGAATGTCTGTGATGTTCTCTTGGGCCAACCATATATGTGGAAGCGCCATGCTATTTATGAGTCTCGACCCTGTAGTGTCATTGTTACTCTAGGGGGTCATCTCTACAGGATACGAGAGGTAGTTCCAAATATTGTCCCACCTAAACAGTGCCGCAAGGTAGTATCTCATACTACAAAATCCAGCTTCTTCACAGTCTGTTCAAAAAGTGAACAGAAGAACACCGCAACCACTGCAACCTATGTCCAAGCACCTTTTGTCTAGTAGAATCAGGTTGACAAGATCGAAGAAAAAGACAAGGATTCCTTATGCACATAGTCATCTCATGTAGCCGGACTGTTTAAAAATGTCCAACCCTTCCAGCCTCAGGTTAGTGATAGTCTTCAACAAGCTAAGCAACACAACTTCTCCAACAAGGCAAGCAACTCATTAAGATGCAGATTCAACAAATGCTTTTCCCTCTCCCCCAGGGAATCAACACAATGTAGACCATTGCTTCCTAAGGACAGAGGATTGATCCAGGTGGATATCGGTGGCCACCTACATGTTACACCTAGCTTCAAACAATCTTCTAGCAATTTACTATTTTTAGTAGTTTTTCGGTTCCTAAACTTTCAGGGCCATCTTGAAGTTTTTTTGGGATCGAGCACTTAAAATATATACAAGGTCTCTCATTGAGCCCCTAAAATTAATCTCCTCATCGATACCTTTCCAACGAGCTATCATATGCCCCAAATGAAGATCATATGCCAAAGTTACATCCCCAGGAAGTTGATACACCAAACTACCCAAAAACGGGGTCCACAAAACTGTTGGCTTTTCATCTTCCAAGGTTAGGGTTTTGGATTCTCTTTATGTTAAAAAGGCCTTTAAAGCCTCATTGTAATAATGATCTTCTTGGGAATGTGAGTATCCGTCACATCTCTTCTCAAAGATGAGCTTCCACCATTCTAGCGAGGCTTTCACTCTGTATTTCTACAATTTTGTACATTTCACTCATTAATAGAAATTGTGTATTACTGTATCTCTGTGTTTATGGTTGCATCCTTGATATATTTTTGTTATGTTATTGGATATCCGAGATATCTCTATGCATTTATTTATTATATATCCGCTCTCATTTCGTGCCGAAAATATTCTGGATCAATTTCACTCTAAATGCGCTCTGAGTAGGCTTCGACCATTGTGTAGTAAAATGTATCTTAATGAATTTAATATTAATGAGTGAAGCATGAAGCACTTTTGTATTATGTATTGTGTTTTTGGTTTGAATGTATGTCTATTATGTATTATCTTGCGTAACACTTATATGAATGTTATGAATGAATGTGAAGTGAATGTATGGTTTTGAGTGGAATGTTTCATGTTTGTATTGTTCCTTCATGAGTTGCATGAAACCTAAGGTCTCTGTGATTCTCATGGCATCTTGGGTGAGACCTTCTTCAATCCTTGAAGATCGAATATGTCAACGCCTATGAGGTATTTGTTAGTAAAGCCTTTCGAGCCCTAGGTCTGAAACCTCGAGCCAATGGACACCTTATCAATGGTATACATATGATTGTTCTTTGGGTTTTTTTCTCTACAAATATTTTTTCTTTGCATGTTGCAAAAGATTATAAAAGGATGACTTATGTTCATATATTGCATGGATCTATTTTACATTTTTTCCTAAGTGTTTGATTGTCAATTTTACATGCAATATTTGTAGTCCTTGATCTTGTGTCTATGGTAACAACCTATCTCTTATGCACCATTTTTTAAAATATGTTATATATACTTCATTATGTTATTGCTAAATATGTACTCAAAATGATTAGCTCAACGAGTTTGAAGTGAATATTCAAGGCATAATGAAAAGAGGCCATATGTTCAAACCTAAGGAATTTTTCAATGTCACCAATCACTCTTACGGCTAGTAGTCTATCTGCCTTCCATCCCAAAATTTTGAGGAAGAAGGGGGAGTGCTCCACGAGCTAAATAATTATCAACATCTAGGTCATTGATAGCCTTTTGCTTGATAATAATCTTTTGGGCTGACCAAACTTGACTTTGTCCTCGAAGGAAAAAATAAAATAATAAATAAATAGTTGTTGACAAATCTTTGAAACTTGTTTATTAAAAAAATTGATTATTTTGTATTTATTTTAACTCTAATTTGCGATAATTGAAAGATTAGCAAATTTTTTTGAGCCACGCCAATTTTAAGCATGGTATCAATGTCATTCATGGAATATATCCTACCATTTTTTGCACCTTTCCAAGTCCATTGCATTATTTTGTAATTTTTTTAATAGACCATTCAATGTATCTTACAAGAAGAAAATGAAAGCATTATATGTAGGATACTTATGAGTGTCCTTTTATGGTGGGGATTACCCTATGATTAATTGGTAAAGTCTTTTCTCTTGTGTATGAGAGGTGCAAGGTTTAAATCTATTTCACATGTTAAAGTAGGTATATGTACCATAATGATATAGAATTGGGGTTTATAATTCCCCATCAATTAATTAAAAGCATGCACACATTAAAAAAATGCTATGCAATATTTCAAGACATGGAAGAATAAGGGTTTTTTGTTCCTTAATGCATTGCATGGATTTCTCACTTTAGTACTCTTACATATACCTACCCACTTGGAGGTAATATGAAGTGAACTACTTTTGTACATTCGACACATGTAATGTACCCACTTATGACATTGATGCCTCTCATTCTTCATACAAAGGCTTTTTTGTATTGGACCACTCCCCATGAATCGCCTTCCCTTAGACTAAATGTGCGACCTACTTGGGATATCTAGCACTAAGCTAGGGTACCCTACCACCTCATCTTATGTCTATGGCCTTTAGTCATTGGTTTGAATCTATTACACCCTTTGGGGCACCCATTTGGGACACTCTCCTATTGGTTGGGATCTATATTGGACTCTGTGCCCAGGCTCTATCCCATGACTAATTGGAGTGCTTCAAGTTGGGTCCTCAATGGCCTAAATGTTAAGCCCTAGACAAAGCCCCACGTCAAGTATAAAACCCCTTTATTAAGCCTTAGATATTGAATTATTACATTTATAGTGTTATATTAATAGGTCAACTAGAACCCTTTGTCGTACCCTTTCATTATAATTATACCCTTTGTCTCTCTCTCTCTCGCTCTCTCTCACACACACACACCAAGGATACCTAGTCTTAGGATCATCTTGTCTCATCTTGTAAATTGAATATATTGTAAAAGGAGGTTTCCCCCTTGAAGTGGATGGTTATCATTGACTTCTTATCATTCTCAAGGTGTTGATTCATAACATTTAGTATCATAGATCTATAACACATGACACTCCCTCGTCCATAGGACCCAATAACTTTTTTCCATGGCTCCAAAGAAAGATCCAAAATTTACTTCACCAATTAAACCTCCAGAAAGCTTCTCTATGACTCACAAGGAAAAGGAGGAGATACAAAACCAATTAATCATATTAGATAGACAAATCAACGAATTGGAGGTGTAGATGTTGTTCTAAGGATTCAATGGTTGAGAACATTAGGTACAATTTATACAAACTATAACATATTATTCATGTGATTTGAATTGGAAGGAATTCAATTTGAACTCAAAGTGTTGAAATATGGACAACTTGGTTATGGCACAAAACAGGATGAAACAAAAAACATATCAACATCACAGTGAAAGGGAATTTGAAGTGGGGGATTGGGTATTTTGAGGCCGCAACCATATAAACAGATGTCCCTCAAGCAGAAAAAAAAGGACAACAAATTAGCACCCAAATATTATGTCCCCTGTAAGGTGTTGCAAAGGAGGGAAGTATGGCTTACAAATTGGAGTTGCCTCCATCTTCACGTGTACATCAAGTCTTCCATATTTCTTGCTTATAGAGGGTAATCAGTGACAAGATCCCAGTTCAAACTATTTTACTAGAGATTAATGAAGAAGGGAAAATCATACTAGAACTAGAAACAAGGATTATGCAGTTGTGAAATCGAGCAATTACTAAGTACCTTGTCAAATGGAAGAACCTACTAGTGGAAGAGGTGATATAGGAACATGAGTTCTTCATGCAGAAACACCCGCGGTTATTTAAGTGTTGAGGAAAACACTTGTTTGAAGTGGAGGGGCATGCTAATCCCTAGACAAAGCCCCATGTTAAATACAAAACCCCTTGTTAAGCCCTAGATATTGAATTATTACATTTCTAGTGTTATATTAGTTATATTATGTGGTGGGCTCAAGAACATATTTCTTTAATAATGACACATGAAATACATTATGCACTCTCATGGATGAAGGCTATGTTAGCATGTATGAAATTGGCCCTATATTTTCTAAGATCTCAAAAGGTCCATAATATATTGTTTCCAACTTTGGGCAGCTTCTTAATCTTAGTGAACTTCTCTTTGCTTTCACTTTCAAAAATACATGCTCACCCACTTTAAAATCTTTGAAAAAATTGTTCTTGTCTGCATAACATTTTTTCCTATCTTGGGTATCCTTTATATTCTTCCCGATCTTTTCCATTTGTTCTTCCATTTCCTTCAACAAATCTGGCCCAATAACTGCTCTATCTGTTGGATTATCCCAACTCACTGGTGTGTTACACGTCCTACCATACAAGGCTTCAAATGGACTCATTTTCAACGAGGCTAGATACCCATTATTGTAAGTGAATTCAACTAAATGAATATAATCTTTCCATTTTGATGGCTCGTCCATCACATACATTTTGAGCACATCCTCAATTATTTTGTTAGTCCTCTTTGTTTTCCTATTTGACTCTGGGTGATATGTTGTACTGAGATTTATATTTGTCCCAAAGCCTTTGAACAAACCCTTCCAAAATTTGGATGTGAATTTTGGATCTGTTGGTGCATAGTGGGAAGACTTAGGGTTCAACATTAATTCACTAATAAAACCCTAAGACACTAGCCCTTTCGACATCAGCCTCAAGCAAGTGAAGTCTCACCTAGGGTATCTGTGGGGATTGTCAGAACCGGGTTTCTGCAGTCATGAAGGTATGTGAGGCATTCACCATAACCATTACACTTAGCATTTGTTCATTATACCATTTAACATGTGCAAATAAACATCATAACATATAACATATTCATATTAACCAAACATACATTATGTGCACAATAAACACACCACAACACATCATAACACAGATACACCAGGATTTAACATGGTTCACCCAAGATGGGATACATCCACAACGACCGACTTCTTATATTATTCATAATCATCTCTTACAAAATATGTGCATTGCGCTCATACATTATGCCCTTGTCATTCTCCTATCCTTCTATCCATCTCTCTTCACTCTTACATTCACACATACAATACATACTTAGCTCTTCTTACTCCCATTCACTCTCGAATAATGTTATTCTCCTTCTAAGTTACTTCTCTATCTCAACACTTACATATTTATACAATTACATTAGGGCTTAGCCATTTTTGATGCAAAATGTCTAACGACCTACAACTGTCTTCCTTCATTTGCGTGTGCTAGTCCTGAAAATGAGCCAACTACCTTTTCTTCTTTTGCGCGCATTGCATAGTTCCCAAAAATGGTCTCAAAATTATTGTCCCAACATACCCCCAATACTCACTTGTGGCTCATCCCAAGCCACTCAGGCCTTTTGCTACTCTCCCTTCAATGTCGCAACGAGTTTCTCAAAAGTTTCTTTTGCATTTGCGATCTTCTCCTTTTCTTATACTTCTTGCACCAAAATCTTGTATGTTGTCTATGTGGTAAATGCCAACTCAAGAAGTTTTTCATGAACAATAATTGAGTCGAACAAGTGTGGAACTCCTTCAAGTGTCTTAAGTTTCTCCTTCAATCTGGGTGAATGGTTTTCTTGTTTCTCAAGTATCATAAACATTGCAATACCTAGGCTCTTGCTGTGCATAAAGTTCTCTTCCCTTGTTCTTCATGTTCATGTTCTTCTTTTTTATCCTTCTTTCGTTGTTGCGTCTCCTTCTGCACTGTTTTCGGCATGGGGGTTTTCCATTCTACATTCAATTAGGCTTCCTATTGCGTCCAACATATCTCCTTCGATAGTGACCTTAGGTAGAATCATTGGTGTAACCAAGTCATACTTCGCCTCTTTATGCAGTCTCACTTTCTTGGTTGTAGGCTTTCTAGGTGGCACATACGCTCTAGGAAAGTTTGTGAAGATTTTATTTGTTGCTTCCGCTCTCGTGATTTCTTCCTGCACTGGCGTTGTTGCCTTCTTACTGCACAACTTCTTCATTCCTTATGTGGATGCTCCTACCTTTAGCAATGCCATATTTCTATGTGCCTCGATTCCATCTGCAAAACACTCAGCTCTGTGAATTATAAGCTCCAAGTCTTCTCTGGCTCTCTGTTCTTTGCAAATGTTTATGCAACAATAACCCTTTCTTATTACCCTTTGTTTTCTTTTATAGCTTGTTGCCAACTGTTTCCCACCTATTCGTGCCCAAATTCTCAGTCCCATCTGATTGTATTCACATTTAATTTTTGGCATATTCTGCATTAAATTCCTATATTTCGACGAATCACGGTCTAGACTTTCCATCCTGTCAAAATCTTCATCACCGCTTCTCATTTATGACTACGTGTTCCCACCATCTTATCATGATGTTTTCTCTTTAATGCCTTTTCCCGTCCTCTATGCAGTTTTTTATCCTATTCGCCTTTCTGTGCGTAGTTCGATTCTCCTTCCTTTCGATGACATTTTCTTATTCATCTTTGACTCTTGAAGAATTCCCGATCCAGAAATTCAATTCTCTTGTCTCGTCAAATGTTTATTGTGGCTTGTCTCAAGCTCTTTTATTGCTGTTTTTTTTTCTCTATAATACAATATAATATCAATACTATGGCACACATATTGCACAGCCAGGATAGTGCACAGAAGCACGACTGTCCCTATACAGTTCATTCGACTATCCTTTACGAGCCCTTCCATGGTTTCCCCATTCAATTTCTCCAACTGAACAACGCCTGCTTCTGTTACAAATCTTATAACATAAAGACCCAACCAATGCATTTGGAAATTTCCAAGGTGTTGCAAAAGTTTGCTATCATAGAGCAAAACCAAGTCTCCCATATGGAACTTCTTTTGTTTAATATTTCTATCACGCCATGCCTTTTCGTGCACTTTCTGAACTTGTTGATGAAATCCTGCGACAAAATGGTCTTCCTCTAGTTCTACTAGCTCTCATAGTCTTTTCTCTACTATGCCAGAATCAGTGAGCTTTGTCAGCACAATAATGTGCAGACTAGACACAATGAAATCCATGGGTATAGTTGCTTCCTTACTATATACTAATCAAAATGGTGTATGTCATGTCAACTTCTTACATGTGGTCATATACACCCATAATATTGTAGGAATCCTCAAGTCATAGTCATATTGATTTACATTACATATCTTCGTCATCGCATGCTCCTGAATCTTGTTAAGCACTTCCACTGTTCCATTCGCCCGAGGATGATAAGGTGTGCTCTTCTGGTGGTGAATCTTAAATTATTTTGTCAAAGAAACAACCGTTCTATTCAAGAAACGAGTCCCTTGATCACTCATAAGGATTCTTGGACATCCAAAACTTGTAACAACATTCTCAAAAAGAAATCATGCAACAGTCTCCACGCCGCAATCTCTGACGGATTCCGCTTCAACCCATCGAGTCAAATAATCTATCGCAGTGAATAAATATCTTTCTTCTCACCTTTTTGTTGGTGGTTTGATCGGTCCAAAAAAATCAACTGCCCATTTATCAAAAGCCTACAATGTAACATGCAGTACTAAAGGCATCTCGTCTCTTCTGGATGGCTTTCCAACTCTCTGACAGACATCACAGGTCCGACATAAATCCTTAGCATCCTTATGAAGGGTGAGCCACCAAAGTCCCGCATGCAAAATCTTCTGAGCCATCGCTTTCCTTGCATAGTGGCCTCCAACAAATCCTTCATTTACCTATGATAATATCATAGGTCTTTTGTGCTCCAATACACATCACCGAAGAATATCGGTTGTGCCTAACTTATACAAATTCCCCGCTATAAGTTGATTATCTGCTACCTTTACTACTAATTGTTTATTCTACGCAGTTGTACAATTAAGTTCGGCTACTCCTTTGCTCAGGAACTAGACAATTTCTACAAAGTAATCATCAACCATTTGTACTGCGAACAAGTGCACATTTGGTAGCCTGTCATTCAAATTTCCTACATCTTCCCCTGTTGGTATGCGCGACAAATATCAGGTCCTGAGTTCAATTTTGCTAGTTTCACAATCACTTCAAAGTCATACTCCTGAAATAGTAATAGCCATCTGCATATGTCCCTCCCCAACACTGGCTTATTGACTAAGTATCTCGGTGTAGAATGATTTGTATACATATTAAAATGTGATCCTAACAAATAATGCCTAAACTTATATAGTGCATACACTATTTTTGACCCTTCATGCTCTGTAGTAGTGTAATTTTGTTCAGTAGTCGAAAAATTCCTACTGGAAAATGCAATGGGATGGTCCAAACCTCCGTCTCCCGACTGAGCTAGAACTACACCTAACTTTATATATAATGCATCTACATGGACATGGAATTCCTTCTTCCAATACATAAATACTAATATCAGCATGGTAACTAGTTTCTGCTTTAAGGTATCCAAATTTTGTTGACATTCCTCATTCCATTGAAACTTAACCTCCTTCTTCAATAATTTCTCCAATGAGGCTATAATCTATGTGTATACCGAAATAAATTTTCTATAGTACCCCGTATGACCTAATGTTTCTCGCAGTTTTCGCACTGACGTAGGTGGTGGCAAATAAACAATAACAACAATCTTCACAGGATCAACCAAAATTCCTTGTTTACATATTACATGACCCAACAGGTTACCAAATGGTGTGCAGAAAATGAACTTCTTCAAGTTCAAAGAGATCTGGAACTGTCTACATCTGTCCAACATTAAGCGCAAAGTTTCAACATGGTCTTTTAACAAATTGAACACTGTCCAATCATCCAAATATACTTCTAGGAACTTATGAATCAATTCTTTAAAAGATGCGATGACAGCTCGAGAAAATACTGTTGATGCATTTTCAACCCAAACAACATGACTGTATACTAATAGCATCCCCATTCTGTCACAAATGTTGTCTTATGTCTATCTTCCTACACGATCTTAATTTGGTGATATCTAGAGAATCCATCAATAAATGAGTAAGCTTCCTATCCTCCTATATTATCTAAAACTTCATCTGTAAATGGGGTAGGAAACAGGTCATGTAAGCAAGCATCATTCAATTTCCGCAGATCCACACAAATTCTAATTCCACATGTTTTCTTGTCCTGAATCACCAACGGTCTAATCCATTCTGATTCTACGATAAGTTCAATAATTCGAGCTTCCAGTATCCTATCTATTTCCGCTTTCACTTTCTGCTTATATACCGGGTTCAATCTATATGGTTTCTACTTCACTGGATTGGCACTCAATTTCAAAGGAATCTTCATCTCCCCTAGCTCCCCAACAATCCCTTTCGTTTATGAGAATGTAGCCGGAAAAAAGGTCTTGGTATTCAAGCAGTAAATCAACAATATTTTTTACAGTTTCTTCATTCCAGTAGTCTCCAATGCTTGTAAACTTGGGGTTATCCTCTGTACCAATATTCACTTTGTGCGTTCTTAATGGCTTTGCATACTCGACAGACTCAAGTTTGGGACCCTCTACTGCACATTTTCCTTCGGTTTCTAGTATTTGCGAATTACTCGGGTCGTTGTCCTCCTGGTCTTCTCCAAAAACATTATAGCATTCCAAAATATCCTGAACAGTCGTAGAATATTAGGGCGTACTACATAAGGTTGTTGGTATCTTCAAATATTTTGGCGCTAAGATCTTGGTCTTGATAATCTATAGATTTGTGTCTACCAAAGGGGTATCGTCTTCATACTTGAAAGTTACCTTAAAATTGTGAGTCAAGTCTTCCCAATCTGTTGTTCCTCTGTGTATCTCTAGTTCTAAGTTCCAGTTCTTCGGGATTGTATCCAGAGTGTGTACAAACAAGTGCGCCCATTCTTGCTTAGGTACCGAGCTCCATGTAATAGTGCATTGTGTAAGATGATCTATATGACAACTCAACCCATTATACTTATGTGAAATATATTCAGTTTTTGTTCTGAACCTGACCTGTAACAACCTTCTACATTGTTGTCAATTCTCTATTCTATCTTTATGCGCATCCCACCATCTTGCCACAGTCACTTTCAACTCAATATCTAAAGCTAACAATCTTTTTTGATATGGTATCTGCAATTCAAATTCTCTTACAAAAATATCTACATCTGTTAGTCCATCATACTCTGGATGATCACATACCTCAGCTCAAATCCAGCGCATTGTGCGAGTAATGCGAGGACATCTCCTTGTAGATACCTCATGCAACCTTTGTTTCCAATCTTTCAGGGCTTCTTCTAAATCTTATGCGCAAGAACTAATACTTCACCAACTGAGTACACCTTTAGAACTAGGATTAATATAGTAACCATCTACACGATCATACTGTAAAGGTTATCGAGTTCCTTACCCCTTGTTGGTTCCACATATCATCTTCCTTACGTAGGATCCAATGGCACAGTAACTCTTAAGTTTGCTACTTCAAATATCATTTGTCTCTTTTTTAGATCAATAATAGTCTAATTATCAAAAGCCCAATCGAGTCCAATCAAAGTTGGATAAGGTTTGCTACCATCCACTATCTCAATTACTTCAAAATCTGTTGTGTTGTGCACTCCATCGATGTTAACATTCACCCATGTCTGTCTTCCAATTGATACAATCTTATGTTGATTTTCTAGCTTCAACTGAATTGGTGACCAAATCAAATTTGGTTTTCCCATCATTTTCCATGTCCGCTTCATAATGACATTCACATCAAATCACAGATCCAAGATGATATTATCCATATCATTTTCTCCTACCTACACATTAATTTGGAATTCCCTATTCGTCCTTTTCTTGCACTGCACCTTGTTAACTGCTCGTTGTGCACTAGGTGCTTCTTTGTCTTAT
>WSFP011329863.1:0-39253 GCA_009831015.1 Picea engelmannii
TGTCAAGTACTTGAGAACATGCTTTGTTGATATCCAATGCACCTTCCTAATCCTCCATGAACCAACTCAAGGTATTCACAACAAACCATATATCTATCATGGAGTTGACCAAATACATCAAGGACCTTATGACCTTCCTTTATATCATGGGATCCACCAACTTTGAATCTAAAGTGGCCACCTTCTTTAGATTGGTAACCATAGGTGTAGCCACCAGTATACAGTCCTCCATCTCAAATCTCCTCAAGATATCTACTGTGTACTTCCCTTATCGAAGAAATATCTCTCTGGATGCCTACTGTACCTATAATCCCAAGAAATAATGCATCAAGCCAATGTCCTTCATCTTTAACTCAATATCTAAATCTACTTTTCACCCTACAATATGCTCCTTTTCACATGTGAGAAACAAATCATTCACGTATAGAACCAAGATGAGTGGATCATCCCCAACAAGTATGAAGTACAATTTAGGATCCACCTCACTCTTGGTAAATACCATACTCTGCAAGTATCTGTCAATCCTATAATACCATGACTTGGGTGCCTATTTGAGTCTCTATAAAAAATTCTTAAGACTACACACATGGGACTCCCTCCAATGTACCTCAAAACCTTGAGGTTTCTCTATGTATACTTCCTCCTCAATGATCCCTTTGAGGAAAATTATCTACACATCCATATAATGAATTCTCCATCTCATATTTGAAGCAATATAAATAACAACTTGAATAGAATCACATTTGGATATTGGAGAAAACATGTCCTCGTAGTCCAATATCTCTTTCTGAGAGAACCTTCTCACCATGAACCTCACCTTGAACTTCTCGATTGTACCATATGCAACATGATTGATCTTTTAGAGCCACCTAGAAATCACAACTTACTTCCCCTTCAGTCTCAACACTGTGCCCCAAATATCATTCCTCATAATAGAGGCGTACTCCTCTACCATGGCATCCCACCAAACCTCTTGATATTCTTCTTCCTCAAAACTATAAGGCTCAACATAAATTATTCTACTTGTTGACTGTGGAGCCTGATTATCTTCCTGATTCAGAGGCCTTTGTTTTCAGTTGTGTTTATACCCCATGAAGACTTTACACCCTATAATAATGTACACTCCTCCATGTGGGGGAGCGTAGGGGGGGCCTACCCCATGAGAATAACAAGAGACAAGAAAAATCACAAATTGACATTGTCTTAGGGTGAGTACATAAAGAAGGTTTTGGAGAGTTTAGAATGCATCATGAAAAACCAGTTAGTACACCTTTGGCCAATCATTTCAAATTCACTAAGGAAATGTGTCCCAAGACACAAGAGGAGGTAGAATACATGTCCAGGTTCCCTTATTCATCAACAGTTGGAATCTTTATGTATGCAATGGTTTTCACAAGATGAGATATTGCACATGTAGTGGGATTTGTGAGAAATTATATGAAAAATCTAGGTAAAGAACATTGGGAGGAATTAAAGTGGATTCTTAGATATTTAAGAGGTATTGCTACTTATGCGTTATGTTTTGGAGGTTCAGACACTATTCTACATGGATATGTTGATTTAGATATGGCAGGTGATAACTATAGTAGGAGGAGCACCACATGGTATGTTTTTACTATAGGTGGAACAACACTAAGTTGGATTTTGAAACTACAAAAGATTGTTAAACTTTTAGCAATAAAAGCAAAGTATGTTTTTGCTATAGAGGCTAGTAAAGAAATGATTTGGTTACAGATATTTATGGAGTAATTGGGAAAGAAGCAGGAGAATAGAAGGTTGTGTTGTGACAGTGCAAGTTCCATTCATCTTGAAAAGAAATCAACCATCCATTCGAAGACTAAGCATATACAACGCATGTACCATTTCATACGATCCATCTTGGAAGATGGACATTTGAAGTTGGAAAAGATACCCACTAGCTAGAATCATGCAAACATGTTAACAAAGGGAGTAACTAGGGAGAAACTAAGTTCCTTCTCAGTTGCATTTGGTCGTCAGGCATGGAGGTGAAGATGAGAAATTGTCCATGTCCAAAAAGGATCATAGTCCAACAGATACAACAATGATGGAGTTGTTGAGATCAGTCTCCAAGTGGGAGATTATTGGTTGTGGAGATTGATTATCTTCTTGATTCAAAGGCATTTGTTTTGAACTATGTTTATACCACATGAAGAATTTACACCCTGGAAGAGAGCAGTGGGGGCTTTCCCCTCCTGCAGGGTTTGGGGGAAAGAAGGCCCCTGATGGGGGTTTTTGGGAGGATCCCCCAAAGGAAAAAATGCCTTGTAAATCTACATTGTAATTTCATAGTAAATCTGGACCATTCATTATAAGGTTGCAAATCTGACGGTAGAATTTATGTAAGGGATTTTTTCCCTATAAGACAATCTTCTTTTATGAGGGAAATAAATTGCGGGTATGTATAATTATGAATATTGTATTCTGGGAGAGGAGATCATGAGAGAAATAAGAGGAAGTTACAATGGGTGTGTTGTAGGTTGTATCCTTTTATTTGTTGGATAATAATAAAGTAAGGACCTATAAATTTCTCAGGTGGATGTAGCCCACATTGGGTGAATCATGTATATCTATGTCTTTATTGTATTGTATATCTTATGTGTTTTATTTCCGCATTTGTTTTATTTTAATTCTCTGTGATCCCTTTTTTCTAACAACTGGTATCAGATTGAAAGGTAACTCGCAGGAAAAGAGGGTTTCTGGTTCGAGTGAGAGCAATGGAGGAAGATTGATAGTTTAGGGTCGAGAAATTTAATGGCCAAAACTACCAGTTATGGAAGATGTAGATGGAAGATTATTTATATCAGAAGGATCTATTCCTACCATTGGGTGGAATAGAAAAGAATCTGATGGCCATGAAGGATGAAGAGTGGGAGGTTCTTGACAAAAAGGCACTAGGAACAATACAACTGATCCTGGAAGCATCACTGGCTTTCAATATTTCGAAAGAAAAAACAACAAATGAGCTAATGGATGCATTGGCTAAAGTGTATGGAAAACCACCAACATCCAATAAGGTATTTATAATCAAGGGATTATTTAATATGAATATGTCAGAAGCGAAGACTGTTGCAAATAATTTAAATGAATTTAATACGGTTACTAATCATCTAAGTTCTGTAAAAGTGGACTTTGATGATGAGGTCATGGATCTTCTAATATTGTGCTCATTGCTAGAAAGATGGAATGACTTGCTCATGGATGTAAGTAACTCTATCTTTGGTTCAAACACTTTAAAATTTGATGATGTTGTTGGTGTTATCCTTAGCGATGAAATGAGATGGAAAAGAATAGGTGAGACATCAGGTAATGCGTTCAGCATGGAGAACAGGGGAAGATAAAAGGATAGAGGAAAGGTCTCAGGGAACCACAAGAATTATAGGAAGGGAATATCCAAATCTAGACTTTTAAAGATAGAGTGTTGGGATTGTGGAAAGAAAGGACATCTGAAGAAAGACTGTAGATCTCCAAAGAAACAAAGAGATGGACAACATGAGTAAAATCAGGAAGAAAATGTAACAGGTGATGTGTTACAATATGGTTTGATTCTTTCTGTAGATAATATTTAGGAGTCTTGAGTAGTATATTCAGTGGCTTAATTTCATGCCACACCCCATAGGAAACATTTTCTAGATTAAGTTTAAGGTGATTTTGGATAGGTTCATTTGGGTGATGATGCACCATGAAAAATGGTTGGAACGACAAAGGTAAAATTAAAGCAAAGGAATGGAAACCAATGGTTATTGAAAGAGGTAAGACATGTTCCGTATATAAGGAAAAATCTAATTTCAACACGGAAGTTGGAAAGTGACGGTTGTATATCCATATTTACAAATAAGGTGTGGAAGGTCACCAAAGGATATTTGGTGATAGAAAAAGGAGAGACGCTAGGTACATTGTAATAATGACTCTTCTATCTATTTAGCCTCTATAGGAGTGGATACAAAACTGTGGAATCATAGGCTTGGACACATGTGTGAGAAGGGGATGCTTATACTTCACAATATAAATTTGTTTCCAGATCTTAAACAAATTGACTTGGATTTCTGTGAGCATTGTGTTTATGGAAAACAAAAGAGAGTCATATTTATTATAGTCAAAAAAGAAAAGAAGAGTGAAAGGTTATACATATGTATGGGGACTGGATCAGGTATCACTTCTTAGTGTCTCTCGTTATTTTTTTTTACTTTTATTGATGATGCAACTAGAAAAACTTGGGTTTATTGCATTCGAAAAAAATCTGATGTTTTTTTATACTTTTAAGAATTGGAAATATTTGGTTGAGAATGAGACAGGAAAAAGGTTGAAGTGTCTTAGATCAGATAATGGAGGTGAATATTGCAGCAAGGAGTTTGATTATTACTATTCTTACCATGGGATTCGTAGAGAGATGACAGTTCCAAGAACACCACAAGAAAATGGTATGTCGGAAAGGATGAACAGGGCAATGATGGAGCGTGCAAGGAGTATGAGATTGCATGTTGGTATACCCTTACAGTTCTGGATAGATTTTCTAGATATTGTTCTTTACTTAATAAACAAAGGACCTTCAAGCTCTTTGGATGGTATAATTCCAAAGGAGTCATGGGTAGGTAAAAAGGTAAACTATTCCTTTTTGAAAAATTCTAGTTATGAAGCATTTGTCCATATTGATAAAGGAAATAGAA
This sequence comes from Picea engelmannii, assembly GCA_009831015.1. Taxonomy (NCBI): domain Eukaryota; kingdom Viridiplantae; phylum Streptophyta; class Pinopsida; order Pinales; family Pinaceae; genus Picea; species Picea engelmannii. The sequence goes on from WSFP011329863.1 coordinate 4,686, forward strand.
CAAAGTTTGAAGAAAAATCTAAGAAGTGTACATTTATTTGATACAGTGTTAATGATTTTGATTATCTCTTATGGGATTATGAAAATCAAAAAATAATTAGGGGTAGAGATGTCATAGTCAATGAGAAGGTCATGTAAAAAGATCAGTTGCTGGGAAAGATATAAGAAAAAGTAAAAATAGAATACACAGTACTTGATGAGATCACTGAAAAACAAATTCCAAAGCTACAAGAAAATCAAAATGTACAACAATAGGAGCAACAGGTACCTCAAACTCCTACAAGTGTTGTTAGAATATCTACCAGGTTAAGTAGACCCCCTGAACGATACTCTCCTGCATTGTATTATTTATTGTTAACTGATTTTGGTGAACTAGAATGTTATGAAGACAAAATGCATGTAGACACTAAAAAGAAGTGGGAGAAAGGCACGAAAGAGGAAATGGATTCCCTAGTAAATAACTAGACTTTGGATTTGGTTCAGTTTCTTGTAGGAAAAACAACATTGCACATTAAATGTGCTTTCAACTCGAAGGAAGAAGATCGAGGAAAAAAGTGGTACAAGGCTATACTTGTTGTAAAGGGGTTTGCACAAAAGAAAGGTATATATTTTGATGAAATATTTTCTCTTGTTGTTAAAATGAATTCAAATAGGACTATTTTAAGTCTTGTGGTAGTGGAATATTTGCATCTTGAATAGTTAGATGCAAAAACAACTTTTCTCCTTGGGGATTTGGAGGAAGAGATTTATATACAACAGCCACAGGGGCATGAGGTCAAAGGGACGGAGAATTTGGTATGAAGTTTGAAGAAGATCTTGTATGGCCTAAAGAAAGCTTCAAGGTAGTGGTATTTGAGGTTTGACAGGTTTATGATAAAACAAGGTTAAAATAGATGTCATTCTGATCATTATGTTTATTTTAAAAAGCTAGGAAATGGAAGATATAGTATCTTGCTATTGTATGTAGATAGCATGCTTGTTGCATGATCTAATATCCATAATACAAATGTGCTCAAGAATAAATTAGATAATTCATTTGCGATGAAGGATTTGGGTGTTGCAAAGAAAATCCTTGGTATGAGACTAACAAGAGATAGGAAAATTCGCAAATTGACATTGTTTCAGGGTGAGAACATAGAGAAGGTGTAGGAGAGGTTTAGAATACATAATGAAAAACTAGTTAGTAAACCTTTGACCAACCATCTCAAATTAACTAAGGAAATGTGTCTGAAGACACATGAGGAGATACAATACATGTACATGGTCCCTTATTCATCAACAGTTGGCATCTTGATGTATGTGATGGTTTGCAGAAGACCAGATATTGCACATGTAGTGGGAGTTGTGAGCAGGTATATGAAAAATCCAGGTAAAGAACATTGGGAGGAAGTAAATTGGATTCTTAGGTATTTAATAGGTACTACTACTCATTCATTGTGTTTTCTAGGTTTAGACACTATTCTACAGAGATATGTTGATTCAAATATTGTAGGTGATAAAGATAGTAGGAGGAGCACCACAGGGTATGTTTTTACTATAGGTGGAAGAGAAGTAAGTTGTATTTTAAAACTACGAGAGGTTGTTGCACTTTCAACAACAAATTCATAGTATGTTTACGCTACAAAGGCTACTAAATAAATGATTTAGTTACATAGATTTATGGAGGAATTGGGAAAGAAGCAAGAGAATAGTAGGTTGTAGTGTGACAGTCAGAGTGCCATTCATATTGCAAAGAAATCATCCTTACATTCGGAGATTAAGAATATACAACTCAGATACCATATCATACGATCTATCTTGGAAGATGGACATATGAAGTTGGAAAAGATACACGCTATCCATAATCCTGTAGACATGTTAACAAAGGGAGTAACCATGGAGAAACTGATTTCCTTCTCAGCTTTAGTTGGTATTCAAGCATGACAGTGAAGATGATAATTTTTCCATGTCCAAAAAGGATCATATTCCAACTGATACAACAATGATGGAGTTGTTGATATCCATTTGCAAGTGGGATAGTGTTGGTTGTGGATCCTAATTATCTTCCTGATTCAGAGGTCTTTGTTTTAAGACGTGTTTATACCCCATGAATATATTATACCTCAAAAGAAGGTACACTCCTCCATGCAGGGGAGTATAGGGGGAAATTTCCCCTCCTGTGGGGTTCAGGGGCTAGCAGGCCCCTGAAGGAAATATTGCCTTGTAAATGTATATTGTAATTTCATAGTAAATCCAGACCGTTCATTATAATGTTGAAGACATGATGGTAGAAGTTATGTTAGGGGTTTTTTCCCTATAAGGAAACCCTCTTTTATGAGGGAAATGTACTACGGTTATGTATCATTGTGAATAATGTATTATGAGAGAGGAGACTGTGAGAGAAAGAAGAGGAAGTTACACCTGGTGTGTTGTAGGTTGTATCCCTTCATTTGTTGGATAATAATAAAGGAATGAACCAAAAATTTCTCTAGTGGACGTAGCCCACAATGGGTGAACCACGTATATTTTTGTCTCTATTGTATTGTGTATCTTATGTGTTTTATTTCCACATTTGTTTTATTTATTGCTCCACGATCCTATTTTTATATCACTACTCATAAGTTTCATATATTTTTGAAACATCCTCGGAGGCATGTGCTCTTTTGCTGAACTCCTAGAAGCCTCACCAACATCAACCAATGTTTGTAATACCCAAATGGGTCTCCTAACAGAATTGGAAGGGGATAGATCTTCCTACCCACATGACGTCTGACTCCCTAAATTAGAATATTTTGACTACTTCTCATCCTTCATAACCCACTTCTCCTCATCCTCTATCATTGCTAATGAATCCTGATATTTCCTAGATGAAAAATTGTCCTTGAACTTAACATCTCTTCTCACAGTTTTCTTCCCCTATGATGGCATGAATATCGTGTAAGACTTTGGGGTCTCATTGCAACCCACAAATATACATTTCTCTCCATAAGGCTCCATCTTTCTCCTCTTGTGCACGGGAACATGGATATAGAATGGACAACTAAATATCCTCAAATGTCCTATTTTTACCTTCACCCCTGAGAATTCCTCCTCCGAATTCTTGTCCCCCAATATCCTATGAGGAATCTTGTACTACACATACATTTTCATGTTACACACCTATACTTAAAGAAACATAGGAAACTTGTGATCATGTATCATAGCCCTAACAAAACCGATGATGGACCAATTTTTTCTCTCCACAACCCCATTTTGTTGAGGGTTGTATGAGACTTTGAACTCCCTCTTGATCCCTACCTCCTTGTAGAAATTATTGAATTAATTGGAGTTGTATTCTCCCACATTATTCAAATTCAAGACCTTGATATTCTTCCATTTCTATCTCTGCACCTCAACCCTAAACTTCTGAAACCAACTGAAGCCCTCATGCTTGGTATTTATAAATAAAATCTAGGTTTTCCTAAATAATTTATCAATGAATGTCACATAGTATGGTTATCCCTACAATGATACTACTAACATCAAACTACTCACATTTGAATGTATAAGATCCAATATCCCCTTATACCTACACTCCCTTCTAGGAAAAGAAGCCTTGGAATTTTTTCCAAGTGCACACTCTCTGGACAATCCATGTTGATTAATACTAAATTCTAGAATACCTATAACAATCCCTAATGTAGGTGGATATTGGTGGCCACCCACCTATTCCAAATTCCAACTAGCTCATCTTGACAGTTTTCAGTTCGACACATTTTTCTGTAATGGGGACATTTTTCTGTAATTGTGGGTCCTACACTTTTGGGGCTATCTTGAATCCCTACAAATCATACATGTGGATATTTTTGGGTGCCTTCCTATTCCAACTGGCTTATTTTTGAAATTTTCATGTTAGTACATCTTTTTGTACTTCCAGGGCAGTTTTGGGGCCCTAAAAAATGTTTTATTGGCTTTCCATAATCAAATTGTAGACTTCGTCGAAGTTTGATGACATAATGCATATTTCTTGAAAATACCTTTCCAACGAGCTATCATACGCCTAAAATGGAGATCGTATTCAAAAGTTACGACCTCGGGAAGTTGATGTACTAACTTACCACAACGAGGCCCACATGATTTTTTGCACTTCATCTCCTTGGATTAGGTTTTTTGGATGTCTAGGGTTTTAGAATTCACATTTATCATAAAAATGTCTTTAGAGCCTCATTGTAATGATATTATTGAAAATGAGCATAGTCGTCACATCTCTTCTCGGAGATAAAGGTGCCACCACTCTAGTGAGTCTTGCACACTGTATTTTTATAGTCTCTGTACATTTATTTCCTAAATAGAAATCATGTATTGTTTTATTTCTTTGTTTATGGAAATGTTTATGTGTATTTCATTGTAATATATCTTCTTTCATTTTTTTCCAAAAAAATATGGATAAGTGGTATCAGAGTAGGATGCTCTTGATCGTTTTTCAATGCATGTCCCTGACAAGGTCCAAGTATAGCAAGTTGGGTCTCGATCTTTTCTCTCGCACGCCCAAGAAATCCTCTATGGTGGAAGAAAAGAAAAATGAAGGAGAATAATATTCTATTAACTTGTTTCTTAAGCAATCTCTCGCGTGACAGAGGGATGGAATGATGGATAATTTTTCCCACATCCTTCAATGCATGTCGACAGAAACAATAAAATCTTCATCAATACGCCACTTTGGAGGAACCTCTCCCTTCAAGGTAAAAGTTAATTTTGATATTCCCATATTTGAAGGAAATATAGATATGGATGCCTAAGAAAAATGGTTAAATATGCTAGAAGGTTATTTCTCTATTCACAATTTTTTCGACAGGGAAAATATCACCTTCACACTCCTCAAGGCTCTCCCCCACGTAAAACATTGGTGGGAAAATTACTGGGAAAAAAGTTCCACACAGGAATATGGAATATATGGGGCTAAGCCCACTTGGTATTTTTTTTGTGGATGCAGTCAAGGAACAATATTAACTTGTTGATAACTATGAATACCGGTATATGAGATGGACCACACTGCCGCAAGAGAAGAGCCAAACAATGTCGATGTTCACAAATACTTTCCATACCTTGTACACTAATATGGGTATCAAAGACTCCGAGTGACATATGGTTATGAAATATCATGGGGCAATGCATAGGTACATCCAAACCGAAATGGATTTCCTAAATATATCTTCATTGGGAGTTTCCTATCGATATGTTGTCAAAATCAAGCAGAAATTTAGGCACCAGCAAAAATAGGAGTTCGGGTCTACAAATCCACAACAACCAAAGCATGGTAAAGACGACCCTAACCAACAACCTCATGACAACCAATCCATGGCATAGAAAAATAAGGGTAAAGGAAAGGCAAAGAATGACACTAGGATGTGGTGCGACTTCCACAAAATGCCCTGGCACAACACCGATGAATGTTGCTCGAAACAATCATTTGTGGTTGAGGTCAAAGACAAGGAGTTGAACCTAGATTCAAAATTTGATCCAAATATATTGAAAAAATAGAGATCATCGACGTAGACCCCACTGATACTGTCATGACCGAAACAATTCAACGAGATGAACCAATAGATCTTGAAGAGGGGGAGTGTCTCTTCCATTAAAACATGTGGGTGAAGGGGACCCCATTTCATTTCATTGTTGATAGAGGTAACCATACAAACCTCATATCAGTTAAGTTTGTCAAACAACTAGGTTTTTTGACAACACCACACCCTCAACCATACAACATTGAGTGGCTTCACCAGGGATGAGATCTTTGTGTCAGCCAGCAATGTCGCCTGTCCCATGGCATCCAACCCTTCAAAGATGAGGTAGTGTGTGATGTTTCCCATCTTGATGTCTGTGATGTTGTTTTGGGCCAACCATATATGTGGAAATGTCATGTTTTTTATTAGTCTCGACCCCGTAGTGTCATTATTACTCTGGGGGGTCATCTCTACAGGATAGCCACGATAGTTCTGAATATTTTTCCAACAAAAGAGTGCCACAAGGTAATATCTCATACTGAAAAAATCATCCTCTTCGCAGTTTGTTCAATGGATGCAGAAAAGGCCACTACAATCACTACAGCCTCAACACCTTCTATCTAGCAGAAGAAGATTGCAGAAGAGAAAGAATATATTGTTTCTTCACCTACGGTGGTGCCTACACAATGCCCCATCAATCCTAGAGATGATAGGATGCACAAAAGTCCACTACAATCACTACAACCTCAACACCTTCTATCCAGCAGAATAATATTTTAGAAGAGAAAGAAGATATTCTTTCTTCACCTACGGTGGTGCCTACACAATGCCCCATCAATCCCAGAGACGATAGGTTGGTGGAACAGATTCAACCTCTCTAGCAACAGGTTCATGACAGGCTTCCATAGACCAAGAATCGCAACTTCTCCAACAAGGCAGGCATATCACCAATATTCATATTCAAAAAAAAAAATCCCCTATCTCCAGGCACTCAATGCAATGGAGACCATTACTTCCTAAGGGGGAAGGATTGATCTAGGTGGATATTGGTGGCCACCCACCTGTTCCAAATTCAAACTAGCTCATATTGACAATTTTCAGTTCAACATGTTTCTCTATAATGGGGAAATTTATTTGTAATTATGGGTTCTTCACTTCTGGGGTTGTCTTGAAGCCATACACAACATCTAGGTGGATATTGGTGGTTGCCCACCTATTCCAACTAGATTATTTTGGATTTTTTTGTGTGAGTACATATTTGTACTTCGATGTCTGTTTTGGGGCCCTAAACAATGTTTTCTTGGCTTTCCATAGTCAAAATCTAGATGAATTCAGAGTTTGATGAAATAATTCATATTTCTCGAAAATACCTTTCCAATGTGCTATCACAGGCCTAAAATAGAGATCGAATGCAAAAGTTATGACCCCGAGAAGTTGATGTACTAACTTACCCCAATGGGGTTATTGACCCTCGACCAAGTTTTGAGGAAACATTGGTCATGTTTGAGCATTTTTGGGACTTCAATAGCCTACAGGCTGGTCGAAGATGAACCGCTTAGGAGAAGTGAAGATCGCAGGATCTCGCCCATTTTGCGGGATTTTTGGACTTTTAGGGTTTATGTAACGGGTATGGGATGTTGGCCCATGGGGTTTACCCATGTTTAGGCACTTTTGTAAATGCATAAATAGGAATCTAAGCGATGTAAGAAGTACTAGAATCGTCTTAGTGCAAGAGGTCAATGGCTTAGTGCACGACTCGAATATGTTAAGACTTTCATAGCTGAGTGCAAGTGATTGTAAGAGGCTTTGTGCACAGAATGTGTAAGGCTTTGTGCCCCGAACTAATTTGGGGAAGGAGGATATAGTGAGGTGTGTGTAGATATTATATCCTTTGTGGAGTTGGCTCAATGTCTTTTTAAACATGAGACGAGGAATGTAAGAGGCTTGAAGACTAATAAATAAGAAGAAGAAGTTGGTGGATGTAGCCCTACACTGGGGTGAACCACACATATCCTATGTTGATGTGCTTTGTCCAATGTTGTTCATGTTTTTTGTTTGTTTATCTTCTTAGTGCATTGATCATTATATATGTTATCTATATGTATGGATTCTTAGTGCTCTATTGATGATAAATGAATGCTAGATTTGAATTAATTTTATGTTCTAAGCGGTTGGAGGTGTGTGATCTGCTCATATTGTGTTGTTTTGTATTTAGGGTTTAGTCTACGATGTGAATGGGTTTTATAAACTAACAGATATTGATTAGGTAAGTTCTTTGTTAAGTGTTGTAATCACAGATCTGTGTCCCAACTAGGTTGTAGACACCTGAGTCTTGCAACCCCCCATGCCTCTACCTCGGGTGAGACTTCATCTACTTAGCAGGTGTTGTCGAAAGGGCCAATATTTAGGGTTTTGTTGGTGCATTGTTGAAGAGTTGTACCTTGGGTCTAGCACTGTGGCAACAAATGGTTCCATTGTCGCGACTTGAAACTGTGATTTCCATGAACTGAAGAAAAGAGAAATCTTTGTGCATAGATATGTTTCTATAGTGCACAGTATTCTACTTGAATTACAAAACTCTGCGCTAAGAGAGAAGTCCGATATGAATAGAATAGGTAAGACCTAAAAGATTTGTGCTTTGGTAAAGGTAAGACAAGAGGTAAATTTTTCTTCGAAAGTATGCATCTAGGTATGTTTGATAGATTTTGTTCTAGTCTGAAAAATAGGGCATAGCTAGAAGAAAGAGTTGTTCTGGATAAATTTAATAGAGATAGTGAAAGATATTTTATTCCTATGCATAGAAAGAATTTTTGGACTAATAAGTGGATACAGGAACCTGGAAAGAATTTTTGGAGATTGCAGGTCCATCACTGTGATCCCAATGCGAAGTACAGGAAGGGTTGGGGATCATTTAAAAGAAAGAGAGGATTGACACTATTTTATAATTGAAGAAGACTAGGACATCTTGCTAAGGAATGCCCCAGTACAGGTCCTATTTGTCTTTTTTTTAAATATATTGGTCACAGAGTTGAGGATTGTCCTAGGATGATTGCCAAAGTTGAAAAGATGAACATGAGACAAAAAAAACTATAAAGAAGATCAAAGGATTAAGAATATGGTAGAGAACCGGAAAGAATCAGAGACTATATATTGCATATGAAAGAAACACTGAATGATCACAGAGACATCCTTTTAATAGAGATATTAAAAGAGAAGCAGTGCATAGAAACAAGAATAGGAGACTTCGACATACACTGTGTCTTGGATGAAGAAACACATGTGAATGTTATGCCAGAAAGCACTTGGGAACTTTTGGGAAAGCCTGTTATGATTCCTTCATTGGGAAGGATAGGATTTTTTAAAGGAAATATGATAACCCTATGTTGAAGAGTTAGTAATGTACCTATGATGGCCCATGGAAAATCGATCGAAGAATAATTTGAAGTCATTAAGTTTTTTGAGAACAATACTCCTTTTGCACTTTTGTTGGGAAAGAACTGGATTGAGAAAGATTCGATCCGAAGGAAAGTAGAGGAGGAAGCTACAGAACAGAAAAAGAAATAATTAAGGGACTTCATGGATAGGAAAATATCACAACTAATAGAAGAATAAGAGAAGTTGAAGCAACAAAGGACCATAGAATTAGCTGTCAAAGTTGAAAGAACACAAGAAGGTTTAAAGAACCTATGCATGTAGGAAAGAAGTGTATTCACCCCGGAAATAGTAAGAGAAGAGGTAGTACACTCAAACCCTTTGCAAGACCCCCAGTAGTGTGAAGTTACTATGCTAAGAGAAGATAAGAATAAAAATGGAAAGAGGAGCCTAGAGACTCAGATCATACGAAAGAAGGCAAAAAAGCTCAGTAAGAAGAAAGTAAAGTTAGAAAAACTGTAGGAAGTTCCAGAAAAGGCTTCACAAAAGGAAGTCTTGCAACACTTGAACTTTGTTGGAATAGTAGAACAACGCAGAATGGGACTTCGCCACGGTGAAGCTATATGATTGTTTGAGGTGTCCAAACCATTAGAATGAAACTCTAGAACGGCTAGAAACACAGTTATTACCGAAAAGATTGTCGTTGGACCATTGAGACTGTGCCATAATGGATGTATTTGCCTTGATTGACTCATTCATACCCATTGGAGGAATATGTTACGATGTTGCCTATTTAATCCGTCAGATGTTGCATCAGGACCATTTTTTGCAAAATGAGATATTTGAGCTAAAAAATAATTGATCACATACCATGTTGTGCTATCTAAGACCTCGTCGTCCATTTGATTACCCTATCTGTCCATTCGCCTACCCGATCTCCTTGAGTACAAGTGTGAATGTCGGGCGAGCATAGCACAGTAGAGAATTTCATGGAGGATATTCTTGTAGACCTCATGACTGATAAAGTCACATCTGTAGGAATAAAGGCATTGTCAATTGGTGGATTGAAAGCATCCCCATCGACTGGACAATGTTCTATCCATGCGACTGAGAAATGAAGAAAACACCGCGATGATCTGGATAATGCAAAGAAGTTCCCATCGGTCTTTCCAGACTACATCCCACCCTAGACTGGCATGGTAAACCGCAACAGTGTCCCACATGACCTTGATTACATGTTTATCAATCTGTACCTCTTGAATGGGATACGTGCAATCGGATCTCAGTTGGGACTGATCCCAGTTCTCAAGATCAACAAATTTAACCTTGGAGACCGAAAGAACTATAATGTGCTCGCACTGCATAGGTACCTGATGAACATGACTAGGAAGAAGCCCAATATAGTTCCCCAACTGTGGATTAAGGAGATCGTGTGATCGACAATATTGAACGTAATGAAGATCCCCCACTTCGGATGACATCATAAGGTTAATGCTTGGGTTAAACTCCTCATTTCATCCTACCATGGAGGTTATCTTTGGTTATATAGGCGCATCACTCTGGATCCGATGATGATCCACTTGATCACTAGACTAAGCATACAGAGATCAGACCCTCACCAGTTCTACCCAATAAAGACATCATATCGATCCTTGGCCCAACATATCAGGGAGGCCTATGGAGATGTAGAGAAGGGAAAGTGAGGATACAAGGTATCCTCCATCCAAGATGGTGCAGTGCACCTAGCTTGTCAGCTTATAGCTGGCAAGATTGTCCGAAAGAACCATCCGACACAGGTCACAAGGTTTGTAGTCAACCTTACAGGGAAGTGTGTTGAAGGAATGAAAATGAACTGGGTGAGTTACCTCATCAATGAGTTGTAAAAGGACTACTATGAAGCACAGGACCAAGGGTACAAATTCCACTTCAGTTGGTTACTGGTGCTCATTGCATTTGTTGCCTAGAAAATGCTGGAAGGATAAGACTTCCTGGAAGTTGAGCCATCAGAACCATTGGACGCAAGGTTCACCACCCTGTGCTACATGAGTGATATGGTGAGGCAATGGAAATCAAATGTCATATTCCATACCTACTAATTACATTTGAAGCGCGCCATTGGATCATTCCCCCGAATGACACTGAATACACTCCATCATTACAGGCCACTAGTGAAGTTCTGTGTAGACCAACACTTCATCTACATCACCATGCCCAGGGATGAAATTAAGGAGGATTTGCAGTCATATTATAAATTGACTGACAAATATATGGAGGAGATAACCAAAGAATGGCCATCCAAATTCCTTTTACCGATCGAGGATGTGGAACTTTCTGACCCCGACATCATCGAAAGTACTTTGGTCACCTGAACTGAGTATGATGGATAGAGCAATGCAAAGAAGACTAAAAAAAAGGACAAAGTCCAAGACATAGAAACTGATGAGGAGGACAACGCATCAGATGAAAGTAGGCATGATTCACTTGTAGGAGGAGGAGAAGACTAAGTGAACCAAGAGGACAGAGGGAAGCGAGGAGAAAAGAAAGACAAAGGCAAAGACACACCACCGAAGGATCCCCTCACCAAAGTCGAAGAATCGCAGAAGAGGAAAGTTTCCCCAGAGAAACCTTCGGCCAGAAAGAAGGATGATGCCAACAAGCCTTAATCAAAGAATGTGCTCACAATGGATGATATTGATCTCATCAACATAGATGTAGAGGATGCTTCAAATGACATCTTACAGAGACATTGAGCAAAGAAGGATTCGATGTATGACAGAATAGAGAAGGAACTCAAGGACATCCAACAAGCTATCCATTTCAGCCATGCAGTGCCTATTACGCCATATTTAGCTGAAAGTGTAGAATTGGGGGATGAGCCCACCCAATTACGAATGTTAGTAGATGCAACAGATGCTCAACTTCATCGAGCCTAAGAAGAAAAGGAGCAGGCCATAGAGGCCTTAAAGAAATAAAAGGAGGAGATCCAAGAGAAGCTCCGAACCATGCAAAAAGAGAAAGATGAACTTAGGGTGATGTTCGAACAGGACAAAGAGAAAATCAGAAAGAGAAAGACCAACTACTTGCAGAGTAGATTGGGCTTAAAGAGACAGTGACTAGAGAAATTCGCTCTATGCTGGGCTTGACATAGATGGAAGAAGATTCAACTGAGAGCCAAGTGGGGAAGCTCGTTGAGGCCATTCAACAACTTCAAGCAAGAGTAGAAGAGTTAGAACTTCAAGCAGTGTCAAGCACTCCACAAGAAGAGCAGGATAAGAGGGAAGAAGTTGTCAGGAGCGTGGCCTCAGAGTGTAAACATTTAAGTGATTGAAGTGAATAGACCTATGAGCGCCTTGCAAAATATCTGGAGCTAAGGAAATTGGAAGAACAACTCCATAAGGCAAAGGAACAGGAATCCACCGTACAAGAAAAGATGAAACTGCTGACTGCAGTTGAGAAGATGAAGAGGTCACAGGAGCAACGCGTAGTCTAGCAGTAGGTCACTACCATCTAGAGAAAAGTTATGGAGGTTATACAGAGACTCCAACTAGTGCAGGATGAATCCTACACGATTTTGGAAGAGATCGAGGGACAAGGCTCATAGCTGGAACAGGTGGTCACGAAAGTGGAACAACGCTTGGAAGGGCCTGTCATCGAGCAAGTAATTTAGGAGCTTGCTGACCAAGAGGCTCTAGTGAAGTAGCAATTCAAGGTATCTCAAGATAAACTCAAGGCCTTCGAAGCAGTTTTACCAAGATCAAAGTGACTCGGGACAAGTCACAGGTGAGTGTTGGGGGCCTGTTGGCCTGCAACCAAGTTTTGAGGAAACATTGGTCGTTTTTTACCATTTTTGGGACTTTGACAGGCTGGTCAAAGATGAAGCGCTTGGGTGAAGTGAATATCGCAGGATATTGCCCATTTTGCGAGATTTTTGGACTTTTAGAGTTTATGTAATGGGTATGGGATGTCGTCCCATGGGTTTTACCCTTGTTTAGGCCCTTTTGTAAATGTATAAATATGAAGCTAAAATATGTAAGAAGTACTAGAATCGTATTAGTGCAAGCGGTCATTGCCTTACTACACGACTAGAATATGTTAAGACTTGCAAAGTTGAGTTCAAGTGATTGTAAGAGGATTTGTGCATAGACTATGTAAGGCTTTGTTCCCCGACCTAATTTGGGGAAGGAGGATCTGGCGAGGTGCGCGCATATATTCTTTCCTTTGTGGAGTTGGCTCTGTGGCTTTGTGCACAGGAGAAGAGGAATGTGAGATGCTTGAATACTAATAAAGAAGAAGAAGAAGTTGGTGGACGTAGCCCCACACAGGGGTGAACCACTTATATGTTGTGTTGATGTGATTTGTGCAATTTTTTTCATGTTATTTGTGTTTATATTCTTAGTGCACTGTTCATTATATCTTTTAGCTAGATGTATGGATTCTTAGTGCTTTATTTATGATAAATGAATGCTATATCTGAGTGTTGATGGGTCTTAAATCCCTTGATTCAACAGTAGGAACCAAACCCACCACCGAGGCCCAATTAGACTCTGCAACGTTTAAAGATGGAATCGTTTTCCAGATCTTGCGATTCAACCAAATTATCGATAGGCTTTGTGTTTTCTTCTGAAGTCTCTTCCTTCAGTTAGGACTATTCTCTACTATATTTTCTCTTGGGTGGGGCTGGTATGAGAGATGCAAGCTAGTATAAACCAACTTGACAACAAACAGGATTAAGTCTTAACTACTAGAGAAGAGGTTGAGCTTGGTATAACATGTTGCTCAAACATGCAAACAATGATTCTATACCACAGGCCTAGTACTAATACATCAACCATGTGAGCATCCAATTACTATTTGAGAAACTAATTATCATAAATAAATAACATATGTAATAAGATAATGGAAAGAAAAATAATTCATCTACCATAACCATTTATCACATAATAAAACAACGATTCATTTTCATCATTAAAGCCAACAACATTAAAGCATTGCACCAAATAACTTGACAACAAAATTAATTTCTCTTACTCATTACTGCATCATTCATGAAACATGATAGGAATTAGTTCTTCTCCAAGTCCAATCACATGAATTTGATAAAAATAGTTTGTCTTTGGTCTAGAAGGACTTCTCAATTCATAGCATCTTCAAAATAATTCTTAACAACTAGAAAGAAAGAGTTATTACAAAAACCATCGACCCTTCACTAATTGGTCAATGTCTTTATTTATAATATAAATTTTAACTGAAATTAACGGCTAAATTCAATTTAAGAAAAACAAAAATCACCACATGGCGCCATCTTCTAACAGTTTCTTTAATAGTCAACCCAAGATATCTCTTGAAAATGGTGAGCTCTCTCGTATTCAGACCAACTGATAAACAATTCTTCACAAGTTTGGGCCCATGGAAATTTGTGTTGTTCCATCAGAGTCACATATATTCCCCTGATGTCCACTGCATGCACCTGATACTTTACTAGACTGGATTCCAACTACTGTAGCATGGTTCGATCTTTGATTGGATGTTCTACAAATTATTTCTCTTGCCATGGTCTTGCATCGGTTGTCTTTGGGAGTGCTTCGGTCCATAGCGAATCTTGTTTGTCATGCAACTCAACTATGTCACTCAGGTCGACGAAGTTATCAGGGGTGCCAAACTTGGGGAGTCTAATATCCTTTATTGATCTATTGATTTTGCTTCAATATTTATTTCGAGTTCTTCGGTGAGGTCATGGAGCAAAAAAATTTCAGTAGTCAGGAGGATCTTTCCTGTAATCAGGTTTGAGGTAGTTTAGTGATTAGGTAACACATATTAAGATACAAACAAAATAGAATAGATTGATGCATACCTATGGAGCTAATTAGTCTTGATCATTTAATACTTACGTGATACCAATCGCCCCTTTGAATGACATGTGATTTCCTTTTCCATGTCGTTGCTCCTCTTCAGTTTAAATGAGTTACGTCAGGGTGCCATAGCATGGAAAATAAGGTATGATGGATATGAGTGTCAGAACCGTCACAGTAGCCGCTTGACCCTTGGGGTTGGGGAAAGGATGCTAGAGTCGAACATGTGCACGTATGCTCCCAAAAGGTCAGATACTGTAATAATGAAGTTGTTAAATGCCTCAGGTTGAGGTGAGTGGTTCCTCCAAAAGCCGTATCACCAAGTGTGTCAGCTATCGTTCATTGATAATGGAAGCTGGGGAGTTTAAAGAGATTAGAATGATTGTACTGTATATTCCCTATAACTCCAATCAATGATGTTTGATACTTTTTGGATTGCTTCTGTCGAGAAGCTATGACATGTTAAATCCTCAAGACATCCTGTCATGAGGCATGAGTGTCCTTTGGCACATTCTATTTTGCTTCCTCATTCCGCTATAAATTCTAGGGGCTCTATGGGGAATTATACGCAACAATAGAGTTTATACATCGGTAACATTGGCATTCCGAGTCTAATTTTGGTAGCACTTTGTGTCATAGTATTTAATCATCCGCATACATCTAAGCCAATATGTTGTTTCACTATGGGATCCCCCTTAAACAGGGGATGGGGTTTGCGAGGTAGCCAGAGTGCCAGGTCCGAGCCCCAGCGTGCCTGGGACTCTTTCTTAATGCAATTTAGTGTCCCTAAATCTTCAACAAGATGTACCTACCCTTGCTCGAAAACAATGTCAGCATCTCAAGAAGAGGTGGGAGTGGAGAGAAATACATCATAAGGATGTGTCTTGGGTGTCATTCCCTCTCAGGAGAAGACACTGTGGAGGAGGGGTGGCACAACACCCCCTGCCTCAGCAGGTTCTGCGTGACCTCTTGGTCTTAGGATCGTTCCAAATCTTCCCCTTAGTCAGATTGACTCTTGGTTTCCCCCACAGGGAATACCACACACACAAGGTGTATTCCACAACCGACCAACAAATATGATCGAGGCTTTTCTTTTCTTTTTGGGATTTTGGATTTCGCGATTTCGCGAATCCTATTGTCGAACCCATTGTCTCTTCAACCTTCGAAAACCGAAATGCCGAAACACTGAAATATTTGGTCGCATCCTCCTCCACAACTGTATCACATTTCGTGACTTTGGGAATTCCAAAACAAAGAACCCCGACCTCTTGTATTCGAAAATACCGAAATGCCGAACCCCAATGCGTTCAACAAAGGCTGGCTCCCCAACGAGAATTTTCTCTGATTCGGAGTTTTGGACTTCGCGACTTCGTGAATCCAGATGCAAGACTCCCCATTCTTCAACCTCCAAAACCTTGAAATGGTCAACAAGTTTTAACTCCACCTATTGACGAAGACACGCCACCTGTCCACTCCAACGTCTTCTATCTCTGATGTGGACTCTTGCCACCTGTCACTCAAGCTTCCTGGATTTTGGGACTTGAACAATCCTCCGATCACTGTTTCTCTAGCACTTCGAAACCTTGAATTCTGAAATTACACCTCTATGGAATCAACGACAAGTAGCCTCCCTTTTGATCCGATGGCCCAGGTTATTTTGAGCTTCTGGGTACCGGAAGTTCAAAAATCTCGATCCCAGAATGCTACCTCCTCTACTTCCCTACACCCGAAGTGCCGAAATCCTGAAATTCATGCCAAGTCCTGTCCCAACTCACGACTTCGGGATTTTCACTCCACTATGCCCCAACTCCTTGTCGTCAGGACCCCTGAAGTGCCGAAATCCAGACTTTCGGATTGCAAAAAATTACACTCCTCACCTTCACACGCGATAATCCATTTCGCGATTCAGGAGTTTGAGTGACCAAGGGATTTGGCATGCACTCCAGACTTACAAACCTCAATTTTCCGAAATGATCCAACGGCTCAGCTAACCACGATCAATGGTTCATGTTGATCCTTGAAACCACATAATGGGTTCATCCAACCCTTATCCACCCTGCAACTCTTCTGGATCCTACGGTCCTCGCGATTTCGCAAGTTCTCCATAGAGAATTTTGACCATTCAATTTCTTCCCCAAGAACCTTTGGCCCAAACTAACTTGGTGTTATTTTTCTGGGACTTAACTTATGTGCGATGATTTCACTTCCTGTCTTCCTTTGAAGTGTTAAAAGGTGTTATCCCTCCTGAGATTTCACTTAGAACCTCAAGTCCCCAAAAGGAATTCTTCTCACACTCCTTGCGGAAATCTTTCAAATACTTATGTGTATTTGATTTTTCGACTCTGTGCACTCTCGAAAACAATAGTTCTTCACTCTTCTACCTTAGTTGATAAATTCTAAGGCTTCAATTTGCCTGTGCACACCTTGCACGGTTTTTGTGCTTCTCTTGCACTTCTGCTGGTATGAGAACAATGGTATCTCTCCTGATCTTTCTGAGATAAAAATCAGACTCTTGTCAACACACACCTTGCGGACATTCCACTACACTCCTTGCAGGAACTCTCAGGATGAGAAACAATTGAAAATCATTCTTCTCCACTCTCAGACTTCATATACTTAACATGAAATCACACATCCAACACAACATTGAAACAATGTGTAAACATAGAGAATAAAACAACTGTAAGCATACCATTCATCAAATGTAAACAGTAAGCATCATAACACCATGAAAATTGAGTCAAAGCTTCATATATTAAATCAATTTCTCATGTACATGGGTTCTTCTCTACAACTCTCTGCTACAACTCTCAATGATGATAATGTTTTTTTTTTTAATGATACAAGGGTGAGGGTGTCTATATCCATTTTCCCTCCTACACTTCTAAACTGTCTAATCTAACTTTCAAATATACCTACTTTCATTAATTACATATAAATGCCTTTACATTCTACATATGAGAGAAAACCGCTCAAGATCTATTTACAACACACAAGTACGCTTCCTTTAACTACTACATTAATATCTGCTCATTAATTTTCCAAAAGAAAATATTTCAAAATGTGAAAAATGTGTGTTGCGCTTTTCCAGCTATCTTCCGCCTTCATGTTCACTTGGTTGGCTACTTACGATGCTCATGCATCATACTCCCTCGCTTGAAAATTTTCATGAACTCCTGTTCATGAGATCTTGTATAGTCTATCCATGCTTATGAATTTTTGCTTCATCTTCCCAACTAGCATCTTCAACTGGATGTCCTTTCCATTTGACAAAGTATTCAAAATACTCTTTTCTCCTGGTCTTTCTGCTAATCCTCTTATCGATTATGCTTTCCATCTGCAACTTTTCATCTACAGGCATTTGTTTAGTCCATTGAATTTATTTATGTTCTTCCTTTGCTCTTGCTTCTTCATCTCTGTAAGGGTACAAATATGCAACATTAAATATCGATGAGATTCTAATCCCATCAGGTAATTCAATCTCATATGCGTTTGCCCCAAATTTCTTTATGACCTTAGATGGTCCAATCTTTTTCATCTTCAGTTTGTTATATGTTCCCCTTTGGAACCTCTCCTTCCTCATATGTGAAAGACTTAGATCACCAACTTCAAATTGAAGTTCTCGCTTGTGTTGATCTGCTCTCCACTTGTATTCTTGACTTGAACTCTGCAATCGCGCCTTGAATCAGCTATGAAGATCCTTCATTCCTTCTGCAAAGTTCTCTGCACTAGCACTCCTGAATTCAGCTTGTTCTGAATATTTCAAATCAGAAACTCTTCTTGGTTGCATTCCATATACAATATAGAATGGACTCCTCCCAGTGCTTCTATTAATCGAGTCATTATAAGAAAATTCCGCCTATTGCAAAATGTGATCCCACTAACTATGGTGTTCAGTCACTAAGCTCCTCAAAAAATATCCCAAGATTCTGTTCACGACTTCTGTCTTCCCATCCATTTGAGAATGATATGCCGAGCTAAAATACAAACTTGTCCCCATCTTTTTCCATAAATTCCTCCAAAAAATTCCTACAAACTTGGTATCCCGATCAGACAAAATACTCCTTGGTAAGTCGTGAAGTCTGATGACTTCCTTGAAAAACAGGTTTGCAATATAAGTTGCGTCACTGGTTTTATGGCATGGTATGAAATGTGCCATCTTTGAAAATCTGTCGACTACCACAAAGATTGAATCATAGTCTCTCTGTGCTCTTGGCAATCCCAATATAAAATCTATGCTCACTACATCCCATGGCGTTTCTGGTATGGTTAATGGTTGATATAACCCTGTGTTCTGCATTTTCCCTTTTGTGTACTGACAAATCCTGCATCTTTCCACAAGTTTCTTAACATCTGTCCTCGTCCCTGGCCAAAAATATGAGCCATTCAACTTTGAGAACGTTTTATCATGACCGAAGTGTCCCACCAATCCTCCATTGTGTTTTTCCTTCAGCAGGTTCTCCCTCATGGAGCATTTTGGAATACATAGCTGATTGCCCCGGAATAATAACCCATCTTGGATCATATACTCGTTCCATTGGCTTCTGTCCCTGAGAATTGGATTCTCATATGCCTCATATGCCTCCTTAAAATCTGGGTCATCCCTATACATTTCTTTGAGGTTATCAAAACCTAAAGTCTTGACTCTGAATTCCTGCATAAGCAAACATTTCCTGCTCAAAGCATCAACAACTTTATTAGCAGTTCCATAAATATGCTTAATCACAAAAGTAAAATTCTGCATGAATTCAACCCATTTAGCATGTTTTTGGTTCAAATTCTCCTGTTGAGTCATGACTTGTAAACCATGATTATCATTGTACAAAACAAACTCTTTAGGAACCAAATAATGTCTCCATTTCTTCAGTGCTTGTATGACTGCATAGAATTCTTTTTCATATGTTGAGTACTTAATCTTCGCTTCATTCAATTTCTCACTAAAATATGCGATCGGCCTATCGCCTTGGCTCAAGACCACCCCAATTGCAAATCCACTTGCGTCACACCTGACCTGGAATGTCTTGCTAAAATCTGGCAAAACCAGAATTGGTTTCTCAGTGATCTTCTTCTTCAGTAGATTGAAACTCTTCTCTGCTTCTTTTGTCCAGTGAAAATATTTATGTATTTTATTCACTGTATCCATCATTCATGCGCTAATTCCACTGAAATTTCGAATGAAATTCCTGTAGAAACTTGCCAAACCATGGAATCTTCGAACTTCAAACACGCTCTTCGGCGATGGCCAGTTCTTAATTGCATCTACCTTTTTTGGATCCATCTTCAACTCATTTGCAGAGATAACAAAACCCAAGTAAATGAGTTATGTTCTCATAAATGATGATTTCTTCACATTGATCGACAATTTCTCTTGTTGTAATCTTGTCATTACTGTAGCTAAATGATTTAAGTGCTCTGCTTCTGGTTTGCCGAAGCTTAATATATCATCAAGATATACGATGACAAATTTCCCAATGAAATCCTTCAGGACTTTGTTCATCAATATCATGAAATTATTGGGCGCATTCGTTAAACCAAATGGCATGACAAGCCATTCATACAGCTGCTCATTCATTTTGAATGTTGTCTTCCATTCATCACCTTCTCTCATTCTAATCTGATGATACCCACTTTTGAAATCAATCTTTGAAAAAAGTCTTGCTCCACTCAAGCAATCCATCAAGTCGTCCATACTTGGCAATGGAAATCTGTATCTAATGGTAATCTTATTGATTTCCCTTGAGTCTGTACACATTCTCTAGCCTCCATCTTTCTTTGAGTTGAGCACTATCGGAACAACGCATGGACTCAAGCTTTCTCTAATCAATCCTTTGTCCATTAAGTCTTGGACCTGTCTCTTAACTTCTTGATTTTCCTACGGCGTGAACCTGTATGTGGATTTGTTTGGTAAACTAGCTCCAGGTATAAGGTCGATATGATGGCTTATACTTCTGATAGGTGGCAACGAACAAGGTAGTTCGTCCACTACTATATCAACAAATTCTCCCAACAATTCCTGGATTTCTTCTAGTAAATCATCTATTCTCGTACTGGTCAAAACAATTTTGGGCTTCCTAACCACACTAAATTGTGTGTCTTCCTTCTTCTTAACCTCCTTAAGAAGTTCCTTCCCACTCATGAGAAGTACAATGTTGCTCATCTCTGTTTTTACCTCTTGGTTTTTAATTGGCAACAACATCTGTGTCCTCACATTTTTCTCCAGGGTGTACATGTTCTTTCTCCCATCATGAATCATTTTCCTATCATATTGCCATGGTGTACCCAGCAATATATGAAAAACATCCATGGGAATGACATCACATAATATTTCATCTTTATATCCTCCTATTTTAAATTCCACTAAACACTGTTTAGTGACATTTACCTAATGTCCTTTTTGTAGCCACGAAACTCTGTATGGGATTGGATGTACAAAAGTCTCCAACTCCATCTTTTCTACCATCTCTGTAGATATGAGATTGTCTGTGCTACCGCTATCGACTATGACCTTGCATACCCTATCTTTGGTTTTGCAAGCAGTCCGAAACAGACTGTTTCTTTGGGTTGGGTTCTCTGCCTCCTTCTCCGGCTTCAAGAGAACTTTCCTAATCATTAAGGATCTTTTGCCCTCAGCATATTCTACCTCAACATTCCATCCTTGAGCTTCGGCAATGTGAGTTTCACCACCATCTTTTTTCTTATCTGGACACTCATAGGATTTATGCCCGATCTTTCCACAGACAAAGCATTTTACTTCACCGCCTCTGCCTCTTCCTCTTCCTCTAGCTCGAGGAAAAGTATTTCTATAAACATACTGCCCTCTCTATGAGCTTCCTCTTATCTCATGTTGAGTTTGAGGTTTCTTCCACTCTTCTTTAGATTTCTGAGTTCTGTCTTGGGCAATTGTTTTGCCTCTGGCTTGACTTCTACCTCGGCCTCTTTGACCTTGCTTCCGGCTCAACTTCTCTTCGTCTTTTAGAGCTATCTGATAAGCATCTTCCACATTTCAAATGGTCATCATGCTCATCTCATATTGATTGTCATATCACATACCATTCATGTATCTGGCAACGTTTTCATCATCGCTTTCCCAATGACCTACTCTGATGTTTATCCTATAGAATTCGTCACTTTATTCTTTCACTTAAATCAGCTTTTGTCTCAAATTCTGCATGCTCTGAAAAAAAGCGATTTGATAATCCTTGGGTATAAATGTGGATTTAATCTTTGCAACCATTCTGTCCTAGCTCTTGATTTTCTGCTTGCCTTTGCAATGTCTGTCAGCCTGCAGTTCATCCCACCATAGTGTTGCATGCCCTTTAAGTCTAGTAACGACATGTTTGACCTTCTTGTTTTCCTCAACATCCTCATAGTCGAAGTACTTGTCTAGATCTCTAATCCAGTATAGAAGCTCTTCAACATCCAAGTTCCCCTCATACACTGGAATGCCCATTTTTACTCTAGCACCTATCCTTGCAACAACCCTGAATAGGCGCTCATCCGCAACATCTTCGACTGCAACTTCTTATCCTTCGTTTCCATCTTCATTTTCACTTTCATCTTCGCTAATATCCCTAGCGTCAACTGTGCACCTTTGTGTTGTCTCCATGGCATCAAGACTGACACGTAACTCACACATTTCTCTTTATCTTGCTGGATCAGGAATTGGCATCGGCCTGTCTCTTCTTCTCAGTGGAATGGCTGTAAAATGTTCCTCTGTTCTCTCTGCTACAGAAAGCAAAGAACTTGTTCTGAGCTCTGATACCACACTGGTGCATCACCCCTTGCCTCAACAAGTTTTGCGCGACCTCTTGGTCTTAGGATCGTTCCAAATCTTCCCCTGAGTCAGATTGACTCTTTGGTTTCCCCCATAGGGAATACCACACACACAAGGTGTATTCCACAACTAACCAAAAAATATGACTGGGGCTTTTCTTTTCTTTTCAGGATTTAGTATTTCACGATTTCACGAATCCTGTTGTCAAACCCCTTGCCTCTTCAACCTCCAAAACCCAAAATGTCGAAATGCCGAAATCTTTGGGAGCATCCTCCTCCACATTTGTATCGTGTTTCAGGACTTCAGGAATTCTGGAACAAAGAACCCCGAACTCTTGTCTTCAAAAATACCAAAATGTCAAACCCCGATGTGTTCAGCAAAGGCTGGCTCCCCAACGGGACTTTTTGTCGATTCGAAGTTTCATACTTTGCAACTTCACGAATCCGGATGAAAGACTCTTGGATCTTCAACCTCCAAAACCCCGAAATGGTCAACAAGGTTTGAATCCACCTATTGATGAAGACATGCCACCTATCTACTCCAACGTATTTTATCTCTGATGTGGACTCTTGCCACCTGTTTCTCAAGATTCCTGGATTTCGGGACTTGAACAATCCTCTGATCATTGTTTCTCTACCACTTCGAAACCCCAAATTCTAAAATTACACCTCTACAGAATCAACGGAAAGTAGCCTCCCTTTTGATCCAATGGCCCACATTATTTCAGGCTTCCAGGTACCGAAAGTTTGAGACTCTCGATCCCAGAATGCTACCTTCTCTGTTTCCCGACACCCAAAGTATCGAAATCCCAAAATTCATGCCATGTCCTGTCACAACTCATGACTTTGGGATTTTCACTCCACTATGCCCCGACTCCTTGTCGTTAGGACCCCTAAAGTACCGAAATCCGAACTTCCAGATTGCCGAAAATTCCACTCCTTGCCTTCACACACGATAATATATTTTGTGATTCGGGAGTTCGAGTGACCAAGGGATTTGGATTGCACTCCAGACTTACAAACCTCGATTTTCTGAAATGATCCAATGAATCAGCTAACCACGATCAACAGTTCACGTTGATCCTTGAAACCACATAATGGGTTCATCCAACCCTTATCCACCCTACAACTCTTCTAGATCCTATGGTCCTCACAATTTTGTGAGTTCTCCACGGAGAATTTCGACCATTCAATTTCTTCACCAAGAACCTCTGGCCCAAACTAGCTTGGTGTTCTTTTTCTAGGACTTAACTATTGCGCAATGATTTCACTTCCTATATTCCTTTGAAGTGTTCAAAGGTGTTATCCCTCCTAATATTTCACCTAAAACCTTAAGTCCCCAAAAGGAATTATGCTTGCACTCCTTGCGACAATCTTTCAAATACTTTTGTGTATTTGATTCTTCGACTCTGTGCACTCTCGACAACAACATTCCTTCACTCTTCTACCTTAGTTGATAAATTCTAAGGCTTCAATTTGCCCGTGCACACATTGCACAACTTTTGTGCTTCACCTGCACTTCTGCTGGTATGAGAACAACGATATCTCTCCTGAGATTTCTGAGATAAAACTCAGACTCTTGTCAACGCACACCTTGCAAACATTCCACTGCACTCCTTGCAGGAACTCTCAGGATGAGAAACAATTGAAACTCATTCTTCTCCACTCTCAGACTTCATATAGTTAACATGAAATCACACATCCAACATAGCATTGAAACAATGTGTAAACAGAGAGAATAAAATAATTGTAAGCATACCATTCAACAAATGTAAATAGTAAGCATCATAACACCATGA
Source organism: Picea engelmannii (assembly GCA_009831015.1). Lineage (NCBI taxonomy): Eukaryota > Viridiplantae > Streptophyta > Pinopsida > Pinales > Pinaceae > Picea > Picea engelmannii. The sequence goes on from WSFP011329863.1 coordinate 28,940, forward strand.
AAATTGAGTCAAAGCTTCATATATTACCTCAAGTGATCCTGTACATGGGTTCTTTTCTATAGCTCTCTGCTACAACTCTCAATGATGATAATGTTTTTTTTTTTTAATGATACAAGGGTGAGGGTGTCTATATCTGTTTTCCCTCCTACACTTCTAAATTGTCTAATCTAACATTCAAATCTACCTACTTTCATTAATTACGTATAAATTCCTTTACATTCTAGAGATGAGAGAAAACTGCTCAAGATCTGTTTACAACATGCAAGTACGCTTCCTTTAACTACTACATAAATATCTGCTCATTAATTTTCCAAAAGAAAACATTTCAAAATGTGAAAAATGTGTGTTGTTCTTTTCCAGTTATCTTTCGCCTTCATGTTCGCCTGTCTAGCCGCTTATGATTATCCTGCATCAATGGAAAGGCCTGGAAAAAATAAGGAGAAGGGAGGAGAATACAGCCACCCAACTGAGCTAAGTGCACACCTGGCCACTGAGGAGTTTATGACACACACTTCCTGGCCAGAGCCTGTCGGGACTACCAGTCGAGGAAGTGGGAAACAAAAGGGAAAGGAGAAGACACAAGTTTCTCCTATTGGGAGTCCCATCCAGCAACTAGAGCAGGCCCAACTTGCGATAGCCGAACTTTACCAAGAAAATAGAGAATAGCAAAGACATTTGGCGGTGAAGAACCAGTAGGTCTCGACACCACAGGGTCGCGAAGGAAGCACAGATTGTCTCAAGACATGACTTTGGGAAGCACAAGATATGATTGTGCAACTATGTGAGCCATAGAGGATGATGGGGAAGGAGAAAAAGAAAACACTATAAGGTGCGAGGAATAATCTGGGAGAAGGTCTGTGCATAGGAGATACATAATGGGTGGGATATTGCTTTGCATTCGCGAAAGTGGCGCTTGATAATTTTCTCTTTTTTGTTGTAATTTTTTTTCATATCCTCACTGTAATCGGGACGGTTAGTCAGGATGTCAGTGGTGTTTATTTTTATGTAACCTGAGCTTGGTGGGAGATTTAATTATATGAAAATTTGAAAGTGTTTTGAATGTATCATGTTCCCTCTTCGTATGTAAATCTACCATGTTTTTTCTTTTATCTAAGTTTCTTACAAATTATGAGCTTTTATAATTATCATTGTTCTGAGTTGCTTTGCGAGTTCATTTATACATTACAGACTCGGGGTTATTAAAATATTTTAACATAAAATCTAGAACTCGGCTGGTGGGTAGGGATTGCACTTGGGGACTTCGCTCACATTGAATGCGCTAAAATAGCTATATACTACGACTACCGATGTCAAGATGGCTTCAGGGATCAACATTCAAACGGAAATTTAATGCGTAATTTTCTTCGTGAATTATCATTTTTGTAAATCCCCAATGCCGAAATTGTTTCGGGAGTCGACGATCAACAATACCACCTCTCTTTTTATGCTACACTTACTCTTTCATTTTTCTGCTAAAGCCGAATGGATAGGTCTTCGGTGATATATTTAGTGGAGTTTATTCATGGGGAGGAGAAAACCTCCTTTTGATGACGCTGATGAAGATCGATGCTTAGCTATTTCGAACTTCTCAAGTGATTTTCATACTTTTAATCTTTCCTGATGCTGAATTTCCTGAGCGTGTTGGGGGAAAATTTCGACTGTCGATTTCTTAAGTAGTTGTTAAGTCCCTTTTAAAGTTAATCTGATTCTTTATATGTTCAAGTAGACTTTAAACAATTCAAACATGAAAACATAAAAGATAAGCACATACAACAGTTTGATACTGAAGTGGAAATAGACAGTGCAAAGTATCAAGTGGTACCCAAAAAGTAGAAATGGACAAAGACTTTTTAGGGTGTGTTGAGTGCTCAACAAATGGCAATTCATTGGACGAAAGAAGAATCTTTGTTCCTCCCCTGAGGCCCGATTGATACAGAAGCTGATGGAGAATCTTAACTGATCTTAAATCAGAACCTCTTAACCTTTGCATTTGAATTTATTCGGTTGATGCTTCTAGGTCTACCTATGGGGTTTTAACCCTTTGATTCCTTCATTTACTTTGACCCCGACTCATGCCCCCTTCTTACAAAACTTTAGCAAAGTATTCATCGGCATGAAGCCTTTAATTACCTCTACTCACGTGCTTCGGTGTCGCTCCACTGCCAATGAGAATTCATAGCCCTAACGGAGTCACCCCGACATCACAAACCTTTCTCCGCTACCAGTGAGCGTCCATAGCCCCAATGGAGATATATGCATACCCTCTCTTACTTTTCACTCTTTTTATAATATCAATTTTATTTCAGCATGATGCCCTGAGTGAGTGAGGAAAGAGGATGTCTATTTATTCACAAAGTGAGATGGTTAAGGTGGATCCTTCACTAGCTATGTCTTTTCGTTTCATGTAGTCCTTTCCATCTTTCCTTCGTTCCATTAAGGTCTTACCAAACAAAAAATTAGACACTTCTGGAATTTCCCTGAAGTTGTTCATTTACTCAGGTTAGACAAAGGATTCCTCAAAGTAACCACAGGTTTTCCAGTACTTCTTGTGTTTGTAAGTGAGAGACAAGTTAGAAACAAAGTTCGCTATGTTGCATGATTTTAAGGCCAACCATCGTATTTCCGGACACACCTTCAAAAGTACAGAAAACCAGAAATAAAATAAACAACAAAAGAACTATTTCACAACCATGAAGATACTCAACATGAAACACACATAATTTTTTTTATTATTATTGGAAGTATTGTTTTAGAGCTTAGCCATTTAATGGCAGGGCATCTAGTTCTCCACTCATATTATGCAATCGATAAGTGCCTACCCAAATCTTCTCACCCACCTGAAAAGGTCCAATCCATAAATTATGAAACCTAGAATGCTTCCCTTTTGGTTCATTTTCCCTGTCCCACTTTAGGACTAAGTCTCCTACTTCAAAGTTCCTTTTTTTATCCTTACGCTTATAGAACCACCTTTTCACTATCTGTTGGTGAGCTAGGAACTTTTACTTATCCTTTTCTCTCTCTTATTCTAGCATGAGAAGAGTGTTGATTCTTTGTTGCATGGCCAACGAAGGTTCCTCACTGGAATCTTGGTCTAGTTGAAGACATGGAAGATAGAGCCCATTTGGGAGGATGGCTTCTTGCCCGTAGACCAAAAAGTACAGGGAAATCCCTATAGCTTCTTTGGGTGTGACTCTATTGGCCCATAGATCATTATGGAGTAGATTATGCCAATTTCTTTGGTTATCAACAACCGTCTTCTTTAATATTCTCACTAGGTTCTTATTGGTTGATTCTGCCACACCATTTCCCTAGGAGTAATAATTTGCAGAGTAATTAATTATGATTCCTTTTTCCATATCAAACTCCATCAATAGGGTGGAAGAAAAATAAGTTGCATTATGAAAGACCATAACATAAGGGACACCAAACCTTGTGATCAACTATTGTTCTATGAATTGGATCACTACCTTCTCGTTTACATGAGTCAGAGGAATGGCCTCTGCCCATTTCGTGAAATAGTCAGTGAAAGTAAGAATGTACTTATTCATTTTTGAAGAGATAGGTGTAATTTGTCTTATGATATCCATCCTTCTTTCCTCAAAAGGCCTAGAGAAAGTCACAAGTTGGAGCGGGACTAATACTCTCTTCTCCTTTCCAATGCTTATTTGACAAGTCTTATAGTTTCTAGCGTAAGTATGAGGTTCTTTTGATAAGGTGGGCCATTAATAGCTTACTTTCAGAATATTATGAGCGGTGGTATTTCCTATGAAATGTCCCCCGATGGGGCCATCATGGAGCTCCTTCAACACTTCATCTATGTCTTCACATTCGATACATATTAATAGTACTCTGTCATAATTGATTCGGAAGAGTACCAAATTTATAAGGTGATATTGTGCAGATTTTAACCTGAGGGATCTCCTTTCCCTAGGGTTGAGTTTTTCGGGACAAGCCCCGTGATGTAGAAGATAATTTAAATCCTTATAACAAGACTCTTGTCTTGGGGCGATGTATGATATTTCTCCACAACATAGTGCCATTTCATTCTCCCATCCAGAATCTTCATTTACTTGTTCCTGGGCTTCGATTGCAAGTTTACATAACCCTTTTCCTCTTACAAATTTGGCAGGTTTTATATCTAGATCAAATTCCTGGACTATCACCATCCAGTTCCTTCTTATTTCCCCCATTTCTTCCTGGCTAAACAAGGATCGGACTGCAGGGTGTGGCACAATCACTTTAGTGTGATTCTTGAGGATGTAAGACCTAAAATGTTTTACTTCCTTATATACCGCATAGGCTTATTTATCTATAGTAGCATGGTTGAGATCATCTCCTTGAATATTAGTGCTCATGAACAACACTGGGGCCTCATTGTTGTCGTCATCCTTCTGAGTCAAAACTGCAGCTAACGATTGGTCAGAGGCGAAAGTATAAAGCGACAAGTCTCTATTGAAATCAAGACTTCAAAACACTGGGGCCCGGGCTATAGCAGCTTTGATATTGCTAAAGGAATATTTTCTCTCATCATCCCACTTAAATTCGACATCCTTTTGAATCATCTTTTGTAAAGGTTTGATGATTTCTGCGAAATTGGGAGTGAACTTCCTCACAAAATTGATTTTCCCGAAAAAGGACTGCATAGCTTTCTTGTTATGGGGCAAGGGAAGTTGAGCTATGGAATTAATCCTTTCTGGCTCTATGTGAATGCTTGCTTGAGAAATAATGTGACCTAACATATTACCTTCCTCGACACCAAATATAGTTTTCTTAGGGTTTAAGGATATAATGTATTTCCTACACCTTTCGAAAATCTAAGTTAAGTGTTGGATGTTCTCTTCTCTATTCTTCGAATACGCTGTCACGTCATCTAGATACACTACCACACATTTATTGATTAGTCCCTGAAAGCTACATCCATGTCACTTTTGAAGGTATCTCCTACGTTAATTAACCTGAAAGGCATGCGTTTATACATAAAATTTCTTCATTTGGTTCGGAAGGTGGTTTTTAAATGGTCTTCCTCTGAAACCAAAACTTGATTGTAACCTGAGAAACCATCTAGCAGAGAGAAAAAATCCGAGCTGGATACGGTCTGCAGGAGTTGTTCCATTGCAGGGACTGGGTAATTTTTCTTTTCTGAATCTCTATTGAGGTTCCTAAAATCAAGGCATAAGCAGATTTCATCCAACTTTTTCCTCACGGGGACAAGATTCAATACCCAGAAGGAATGCCTAACCTGGAAAATGATTTTGGCATCTAAAAGTTTCTTTAACTCCTGATACATGAGAGCTTCCAGGGATGAATGATAATTTCATAGCTTCTATTGGAAAGGTTTTACTTTGTGTTTTAACAGGATCGTGTGTTGAATAATGCGAGTATCATATGTTTTCATATCCCTGTGGGACCATGCAAAGACATCCTGGTTTTCTCTAAACAATTTGAGATAATATTTCCTTTCTTCCTTAGATATATTCTTGTCAAGATTCAAATTCTTTGGGTTCTCTGGGGTCCCAATATTTATAGTTTCATGTAGGGGACAATAGCTACTAGTCTTTGCATTTCTAGATCCCTTAAATATCTCTTTCAGATCAAACAGATTTTGTATATTAGCTATCCCTTTCGGGATTGTGTGAGCCTTTGATTTATCCATAGGTTGTCGTGTCCGAGGATCGGTCTCTGTTGACTTCTCTTGGAAATATTCATCGTCAATAGAGAGATCTTTGAAATTGTCTTGGTTGGTCAAGAATTTTATGATCCGTTCACATCCTTCAAAGACTTTCCAATTGGAAATGTTATTAGGTACCGACGGTTTGTAGAGTAGCTCCACAGTGAATCAAGAGGCTTCATAATCCTCTAGAGGCAACAACCTGGAAGCAGTTGTGGCCAAGGAGTCAGCAAGAATATTTTTTTCCCTGGGGATCGTTGTAATAATGAAGGCTTCAAATTTCTCTATTAACCCATGTACCTCCTACTGATAGTTCTTTAGGTGAGGAGAATTTCAATGTACAATATTTCTTACTTGTCTAAGAATAATTTCAGAGTCTCCGAAAACTTTCAATTCTTTGACATTCAAATCTATGGATTTATTTAATCCTTGTACTAGAGCTTCATATTCGACAGTGTTGTTAGTACATTTAAACTCTATCCTATAGAATAGGAAATGACGTTTACCTTTAGGATCGATGAGGATGAGCCCTACTCCTGACCCTTCCAGGGATTTAGATCCATCAAAATAGAGGGTCAACATTTGTGAACGATAATCGCTCTTTTCATTTCCCTTCTTAATTTCATGCCTTCCCATATTTTGTTCTGTAATCTTCAGTGTGGGGTTTTGACAGAAGAGGGTGTCTCCTATAAGTATTGGAGACTCCTCTTGAAAAACCATTTCAAATATTTGGGTAAGAGGAACGTTGGACAAGAAAGGAGAAAAGTTTATGAAGTAAGAATCACAGAAATAATTGACCAACATGGGGAAATCTGTGGATGAGGGTTTGTTCGGGGTTTCTATATCAGTGACCGTATGTTTCAGATATCTCTCCCTATTAATTTTGATCATGTTCTTGTATCCCTTTAGTGGTAGCCAAAGTTGTTCCCAGTATGTATTGAAGTACCCGTTTATCCTTTCATACCAATCTCGACTCAGTAATAGCCTATATGCCTCTGGGATATCTACTACAATGATGTCAATAACTTGCACAAACGTGGGATGTGTCGATATTCTGATCATCACATATTTGAGTTCTCCTATGACCATGACCTGGGTTCTGCCTAGTTGAATGACATGTTTATCACTCTTGATAGGAATGGAATTTATTTTTTTGCAAACAGACAAGGGCATAACATTGGAAGACGCTCCAGAATCTACCAAATAGTTATGAAGGTTTCTATTGAAGACTTCAAACGTTAATAGGAACAGTGGGACAAAAGGAGTTTTCTTTCTATCTCCCAAACAAGTGTTCACAGTTGGTTTTCCCACCAGATCTGTGGAAGACAGATTTCTTTCCGGACCATTACCTACCGTCGGGTTTTCTACTAAGTTTAAATCTTGTCACAAAAAGTCCTTCTACTGAGGAATACTGCATATGTCCATAACTGATATATTAGCCTTCAACTTCTTCAAATATTCGACCACATTTTAATCTAGTTTGGGTGATTCCTAGGTATGAACTCTTATAGGGTTTTTTTCGAGAGTGAATGATGTTTTCAGGCGATCGAGAGTTAACTTACTTTTCGAGGCCTGGGTAGCGTCTATATTGTTCAAGCCAGGTGAACCCATACTATGTGTATGTACCATTGAAACTTCCGTGGGTTGTTCCTGAGACTCAAATAGGTTGTCAAAAGGGATGATCAACTCGGGATCCCATATCAGCATGGACGTATCTCTTGGTGGGTCAATCTCTTCCTGGTAAGAAATATTCATAACTGAACTTCTTGGCTTGTCGGTTAGGAAAAATTCGTCTAGAAACTGATTGGCCATCAAATTCATGGCATGTACCCATTGAGGGAAGTCTCTTTCGGAGTGGTTTTCTTGATGATAAGTATAGAAAGAGTCAGATGCAACATTCCCGAGATCAATATTTAAGTTAGCTGGGGGAGGTTCAATTGCCTTAAAAGGATGGTTTCTTTTAAAGAAAGGCTTATAGGGCCTTTGGCCTAGGTTTATCTCTCCTGCATTTCTCTTCATGTCTATGATCTCGTTTGATAATTTCTTAACCATGCGTTGTAGATCTTCTATATCTTCATTACCTTTGTCAAAAGTTTGTTCAGTTGGCTTCCCCGACGGTCTAGTCAAAAGGAGTCCTCTCCTAGGAGGGGTTGGGCTTCTTTCTTTACTAGAGAGGCCTGACCTTCTTTACATCCTTTCATCTAGAATTCTATTGTCTTGGCCTCTTCAAAATTTTCCGCCAGGTTTTACTTAGCGGCTATTTTTACAAACATATAAATAGAAGTCGCGAGCACGTTAGCATAAACCTCGATTTGCAACTCCTGAGTTGGTCTTGCCATGAGATGGAATTTGTTTAAGATGGTTGTGAATCTTTGATTGAAATCTTTGACCCTTTCTTTCGTACTCATGGTGGCTGTGAAAAACTCATCCATCAGAGCTCCTGTAGTATTTTCCTCTGCAAATTTATCTAGAAAATATTTCTAGAACTTGGTCTAGCTGGTTATAGATCCTACTGGCAGATTAAAATACCACGTGGAAGCTGAATTTTCAAACATGTATGGGGAAATTCTTCAGACTACGTCTTCATGTTGAACGTTTATAAGTCTGATTGCGAGTATGAACTTCTTGATATGATCTTCAGGTAATCTAGAGGTTTAGGGATCAAATTTAGGGAGCAACTTCCCTGGATGGCGGGGAAGGTTGTGGAATGGTCTTATAAGGGCCAAAGCATCTTTGGCTAACCAAGTTTGATTGTTTAGAGGAGGGTTCCCCCTTTCATTATCATGGTCTTTGTTGCCTTCCATATCTTTAGACTCTGAGTTATACTCCTCTTCTTCAGAGAAATTCTCTGGTTCAGAGATGTCGTCGGCTGGTGTTTCGGGTATCAAATCAAGAGGTTCTTGGATTTTTGTAATCGCAAAATCTATTAATTATTCTACAGAGCGTACGAAAACCTCATTAGGATTGCTAACCACTATTCTTCTTTTTTGTTTTCTTCAAGGGAGTATGGGGGCTAAGTACAACGCACCGATCTATCGAGCGTAGGCTCTTGTGATTCTTCTAAATTGATTTACTTCCTTGTGAGGAAGAGCATAAGGTATTTTAGGGTGAAAAGGTTCTTCCTCGGGCTCGTGTGAGTTACCCGCTTTAGGAGTAATCTACGTGTGTGGGTTGTCTTGTGAATGACTAGCCATGCATGTGGGTTGTTATGAATCTGTAGGTTGTTTGAAATGCTATATAAAATATATATTCATCCATTCATTCTTAGGCCCTCCTTCTAGAGCCAATTATGTTGATGGGTCTTAAATCCCTTGATTCAACAGTAGGAACCAAACCCGCCACCGAGGCCCAATTAGACTTTGTAGAATTTAAATATGGAATGGTTCTCTAGATCTTGCGATATGGCCAAATTATCTATGAGATTTGTGTTTTCTTGTGAAGGCTCTTCCTTCAGTTAAGACTATTCTCTTTTTTATTTTCTCTTGGGTGGGACTGGTATGAGAGATGCAAGCCAGTATAAACCAACTTGACAACAAACAGGATTAAGTTTTGACTACTGGGGAAGAGGCTGAGCTTGGGATAACCCACTTCTCAAACATAAAGACAATGATTCTATACCATAGGCCTAGTACTCATACATCAATCATGTGAGCATCCAATTACTGTATGAGAAACTAATTATTAGAAAGAAATCACATATGCAATAAGATAATGGAAAGAAAAATAATTCATCGACCATAACCATTCATCACATAATAACACAAGGATTCATTTTCATCATTAAATCCAGGAACATTAAAACATTGCACCAGATAACTTGACAACATAATTAATTTCTCTTACTCATTACTGCATCATTCATGAAACATGATAGGAAGTAGTTCTTGTCCAAGTCCAATCACATGCATTTGATGAAAATAGTTTGTCTTTGGTCCAGAAGGACTTCTCAATTCATAGTAGATTCAAAATAATTCTTAACAACTAGAAAGAAAGAGTTCTTACAACAACCATAGACCCTTCACTAATTGGTCGATGTCTTTATTTATAATATAAATTTTAACTAAAATTAACGGCTAAGTGCAATTTAAGAAAAACAAAAATCGCTACATGGCATCATCTTCTAACAGTTTCTTTAATAGTCAACCTGAGATATCTCTTAAAAATGGTGAGTTCTCTTGTATTCAGACCAACTAATAAATAGTTCTTCACAAGTTTGGGCCCATGTAAATCTGTGTTGTTCCATTAGATTCACATATATTCCCCTGATGTCCACTGCATGCACCCGATACTTTACTAGACTGGAGCCCAACTACTATAGTATGGTTCAAGCTCTGATTAGATGTTCTGCAAATCGTTTCACTTTCCCTAGTATTGCATCGGTCATCTTTGCAAGTTCTTTAGTCCATAGAGAATCTTGTTTAGCATGCGACTCAACTATGTCACTTAGGTCGACAAAGTTATCGAGGGTGTCGAACTCGGACAATCTGATATCCTTTAATGCTCTGTTGATTTTTCTTTGATATTTCTTTCGAGTTCTTCAGTGAGGTCATGGAGAAAAATTTGTTCGGTAGTCAGGAGGATATTTCCTATAATCAGGGTTGAGGTAGTTTAGCAATCAAGTAACACATAGTAAGATACAAACAAAA